>JAGJRP010000118.1:0-81614 GCA_022832235.1 Lepidurus couesii
TGCACTGCTTGGTTCAGTTAGTTAAACTAAAACGTTCGATTTTGACCAGAAGTGACAGTTTGCTATGGTCGTTGAAAACAGTTTTCTATGGTCGCTGGAAACAGTCCGTACCTGTTAGGACTTGCAATGCTTGGTACGGTTCGTTACACTAAAACGTTCGATTTGTTTTGTCCACAAGCGTTATAGTTGGTAAAACTCTCGAAGCGTCGGTGGCGTGGGTTTTCATTGTTATTACATCGGTATACAAATAATTCACTGTTAGGTCATCCCAGTGTGATGAAATAACTGTGATGCCCTTACTGGTGTTACCTCTCCGACTTAACACGTGAAGAAGTAAATAAAAGATGATGGATAAAGGTTGAAAGCAAAAGCTTGTTAGTTTGCTTTTGGTGTTTAAATCTGGAGAAGTACTGTATACCTCCTACGGTGTTGTTCCGAACTTGCGGACTAATTAAGGGGTTCGGTACTTTGTCGCACGCGTGATAGGAATTGGGTAGTCCATTACAGGGATCATTTGGCGTATAATGTTGCTAATTTTGTGTGCAGCTGTTTTTGGGAACTATAGTCGATAGCCGCCTTCGGGGTACAGGACAGGTCCGGTGTGTTGCTTGATTAACGGGAATATTATACGTCCTCCGGTGTATATAACACGTATCCTGTACTAAATTGGCGCATTGTTAGTGTGCATCGTCGAAAGTCATAAAACAACTCTGTGTGCTTATATAGAACTCGATGAGAAAACGATGCCCAGAGAGCAGAGAGAGAGAGGTCTCCCTAATTGACATAACTCGCGCCGTCCATATATGTACCTCCGTCGTTGCCTGCATAAGCACACTCGTACTTGCCATGTTGCCAAGACTGTCACCCAGCTACAAGTTTCCCGTCCTAAAACTCCCAAGATAGACTTCCCTGGACGTTAATTAACCGAAGTCCGGGGTGAGACTGGACTCGCACGACTCACGTCCTGGGTTTCTTAAATAAGAAATTAAACTCGCCAAAACTTGAATCCAAGCGTCAAATACGTCGTTCGCAACTTTATTGTACGAAGAGTTTTGCAAAATGAAGACGCCAAAGTGTCTCTTGAAATTCCAAGAGTTTGTGGAAGAATCATGTACAGCTTACCTTGGGCATCTAGAGCGAGTTTGAGGTAGGCCGGGTACTTGGCGACCAAACGCTTAATGAGGTCAATCTGTTCCAATGTTAACTTGACAGCATCCAAGAACTGCGCTCCACAGGGAACAAACGCCGCCCAAAACTGTTCCTCGAAGAAGAAAAGAAGACAAACATGACTTCGCGAATCAATTTTCATGGGTACTTTGTCATCCTCGTGTCATTCTCGTATGAAAAAGGGAGCAAAAACAAGGGGTCAGATCTCAACTATTACTGTCCAATTTCGTTGAGCTGCACCATTACTCTTCATGTCTGATTTCAACAAGTTGAACACGGGTTCCTCTAACTATATGCCGTGCACAAACTATATTCCGAGTCCAACCTAAGACGTCACGAATTTGGCTGAAAATTAACTTAATTTAGAATGTATTAAGCTTCGACTAAATCTCTGCATGGAGTGAAGCCAAATGAATTATTAAGGTAAACTAAGGCTCCCGTATACCTTAGCTCGGTATTGGCGGAACAGTAACAAACATCAGTGCCATCTGTGAATGTTTCGCATCAATGAACTAAGGTACACGGACGGCGTTCTTATAGAAAGTTTTTAACAAACAAGTCTCAAGTAAAGAAAGAGAGAAAAAAGAATTGAAAGATCGCATAACGTAACAACATTGTGTCTTACTAGGATTTTATTGCTGTTGAAATTCCGATTCTCTGTTATTTTAAGCCTCGTAAATACTTTCCGTGTTGGATTTAAAAACACAATAAAGCAATAATAATATTGGTACCTGAGCTCCAACTTGACCTTCCCGTAATCGAGGCAGATCCGTATGGGACCACGGACTCCGACTCCAAGGTTCCACGCTTCTCAAGTCTCCGGACAAGTTTAAATTGGATAATCTTCCACCCGCGAACTTTCGGATATTCCACGGTAAGTCGTTATGCCTTGAAAAGAAGACATAAATTGACATTAGCGAAAAGGCTTTCTTGGTCGAAAAAGTATCATCGTCTGTTCCTGTTCCTGCGATAGTCTAAAAACACCCTTAAAACGTTCGCCGAAGTACGGACGGGAAGGCCAAAGCGTTTCTCCCTCCGTCTTGGCCAAAGTTTGTTTAATGTAGTTTACTTTAGCGTTTATTGGGAAGAAGAACGTACGACGGAGCAGGAGCTTCCGCCGCAAGCATATTAGAAGGAACGACTCAATAAAGCCCCATAATGAAGTTGCGTTTCAAACCTTGATCCTTTACATCAACTTTGGATGGCATCCTCACCGTATTAAAACGTTCCTCCCTCAATGTCTTTTTTTTTATTTCACTTTCTTTCATCATTTTCTCCTTATTTCTTCCTGCTATTCAGCCGTACCAGGAATATAACTGCCGCATGCCAGGAATACTTTGGCTTTCTATAGGCAAATTCTAAAGGTGTCGGTCCAGCTTGAGGTTCAAGTTTACTGTAGGAACCACTTCGGTACGTGAGTGGAAACGGAAGTTTGGGGTCAAGCTTATTTCTTTTCTTTCTTTTTTTTCACATTTCTTCGCAGAAATTTAGAGCGCGAGGTATAGCAAAGAGAGAAAGACCAGTGCCGAAGCTGACGAACACGGGCATTTATTAGCTTTCCGGACATATTTTCTCCGTGGCCCCAACAAAAAATAGGGAAAAAGAAAACAAAATTGGTGGAAGAGAGAAAAAATCAATAAGGCCGGAGGACAGGGAGACGATGGAGTGGTTTCGGAATCGAGTACGACAGCCAGAGAGGTGTGAAAAGGACAGCAGTGCAGGTTATCCTACGCCATGTGGTATTTCACGCTGATTGTCAGTTTTTGAGAGTAAAAAAATAAATAAAAAGAAAATGTGATGCTGTATTGACGAAATTTGCCGAGTCAGGCGCGGGTCATTTACGATACAGGGCCAAGAAATTAGTTCAGGAGGGCGTGGTTGACATAAAAGGCATAGCTTAATTGCCTTACTAATTGAGAAGATTTTTTGTGAACAGTTACTACTCGAAAGGATAGAGAAAAAAAAAACTTGGGGAGATCTTCACGTTTTCAGTTCTGAGTTAAGTGACACTTTGAACTCACAACAACAACACTGAACTTTATTGAGCGCGGCATTTGTTTTCCCAACTGTGAAATCCAAAACGTCAGAGATATATTAAAAGTAAAAAGAAAAGCTCTGAAGTTTGTAATGCTACGTTTGTTTAACACTTAATTTAATCGTTTGTATGGCAGTTAGGTTAGGTTGCCATGCGTTAGGCTACCGTGAAACAATGATTGCGTGACGTCAGAACATTGAGAAACCATACGATACATTTCTTTGTTGTGGGAAATTTGTTCGATTTTGCTTTTCACTTGTGGAATTAAATGAGAGACTTGTGGAATCCATAGTCTTGTAGGATAACTTAATCTTATTTTTCGTTAATTTATATCAATTACTTATTTTTCTGCAATTTTTTGCAATTTTTCTTAGCCATTTTAGCCATCTTAGCTATTTCTTAGCCATTTCTTAGCCATTGGAAATCGTTTGCTTTGGTCTCGTGTCTCGTTAGCTGTGGATTTCATTTATAGGGCAATAACCACCAAGCGAAACATCTTTTGCGTTTAAAAAGTAAGAAAAAAAATCTAGTTTCTAGTGATACTTCTCTTTCAATCGTGCGTGAAGTGGTTATTAAGTTATTAAAGCTAGAAATTTCCAAAAATATGTTCGCGTGGCGTCCTGGCGTCACATGAAAACGTTAAACTAAAACGTTCGATTTTGGCTGGCCGCTTTCGTTATACAGTTGGTTGCGTATGTAGTGGCATTGGGTAGGCTATATACGTCAGATGGGTGACATAGAGGGTATCCTTAGTAACGTGTAGAGCTAAGTGTACTGTTTTACGCACGGAAGTAACTCAATAGCCACGCCTATGAGCGTCGTAAGTCACGCCAGCAGACGCCCGTGACGTCATTTCTCAAAGTTTGCATGCCTATAACTCGTGAACGGCTGTTCAAAGACATTTGGAACGTAGTTAATCGTTCTTAGAACAATCATGCGTCAAAATGCGGCCATTACCCTTTCATTAAACTGAAAAATAAAAACATCTAAATAACTCATTTGGTTAAGACAGCTCGCAGAACTGTGTTACGCTACCAAGTTAGTTTAGCTTTAAAGCTTTAGTAGCTTCTCGAGAGCCTTGAAAAGAGTTGCTGCCGAACCCAAGTTTTTTGGCTACACAGAATTTTGTTGCGAAAAATAAATTGTCGGTTTTGAAGTTTCTCTTCCTCACTTTTTATCAAGTCATGCCAAGACTTTTTATCGTGTCGCATCACTCCCCAGCAACATTATTTTATTTTCCTTTTTTTTTGTCTGGCATTAAGAAAGGTAAATTGCATGGTGCAGAGTGGCAAATGGAGTGCGAAAGTCAAGTTTAACCTAGGTCACGAACTCCTTTTTGTCGAAAAATGGTGGAATAAGAGAGCTATAGAAGCTCCTTTTTAAGACTGAATTAAGGAGAGTAACGCAGGGCTGGAAAACAGGAATGAGTCCCAGGATGCTGCTGTGCATGAGAATAGGTCTAAAAAGGAGAAAGAGAACCGGGAGAAGAAAAGAGGCAGGAGGCTGTAACGGCAAGTATTTACACAAGAAAGCTGTCGAAAGAAATTTTTTTTTTTTTTTTTTTTTTTTTTTTTTTTTTTACCGTTACCTCCCGAAAGGGTACGCTTAGAAGGCATAGGGAGGCAAAGTAAAGGAGCGTGGAATTAAGAAGAAAAAACAATACAACGAAACACTTATCTTTGGGGTGTATATTTCATTTCATTAGGTCTAAAGAGGTGATTCCCTAGTGATCTCCGACATGTGTTTAGGAAAAGGGAGGTGGGGTATACAGAATAGTTTAGGCTTTATTAGCGTAACGTTATACGTACCCGTCAATTAAGGGAACTTCTTCCAGAATTCGTTTGACGATCGCTAGTCTTTCTTCCAGAGAGGCTCCTGAGCGTAGTGCCAAGGGCACGCCCACTCCCACGCCGGTAGCGAGCGCCATCATGAGCACGACACACAATACGCACCATTGCTTTCCTCCCAGATCTATATCAAGACACCCGCCAAATGAAAAAGAAAGTAAAGAAAAGAATGAGTGCTCAGTTTTCACAATATATTATTTTTCCTTGCACAGAAGATGAGTTCGAAAATGGAGTGCGAGAAAAAAGATAAATTGTGGGGAGGGGGATATTTTTTCTTTTTTTAATTGGAAAGGAATTGAGTTTTTAAAGAGCTTTCAGATTTTTAATCGCTGGCCAATTTTCCGCCATCTTGGTAAACCGCTTTGTGCAGGAAATAATGCTCTTTCTAGTCACCCATTGGCCGGAATCGTGGTGAGAACGTGAGAACAGCAACTTTCCTCAGCCCCTCATTTTTTGGGGGAGTGGGAGGAGTGAATTTAATCCGTTCTTAATTATTGACCCAGAAAGTAGAGCAGACAAAGAGAGAAGAGAGATTCCTTTGAACTATCGTTTAAACGCTTTTAAGATTGTTATATACTAAAACTTGTGAGTGTTTTTCGAACCAATAATCTTCCAGGCTCAGCTTACTTCCTAAAGTGAAGCTAATATACATACTGTATATTAAAATCCCGAATAAAGTTTAGTTAGAAGTTATTGCAACATGGATTATTTGGCAATCTAGCAGTCTCAACTGGAGATTAGTGGGGAAATTTGTAAAAAGTTTTAATTATTTCATGGAAATTGAAGGTAAAGTTGTCATTGAACTAAGAGGCGACTTCGTGAATTTACTTCCCCCAAAGCCGTTGAGGCTCCCGTATACCTTAGCTCAGTAAAGCCGGTTAGCATGGGAAGACACCCGTATGCCTTAGCTTGGTGTAAGCGGTTAGCATGGGACGGCTCCCGTATACCTTAGCTTGGTACAGCCGGTTAGCACGGGGAAATTTTGAACAACTTTTCGTTTAAACCAAGACATTTCATGACAAACTTCTTTGATACTGTAGTTAGCTTGAGCATAATAACAGGTCTAAATGATCTCTAAAAGTCCTATATAGTTCATCATTTCTGCACGAGTAATTTTTATATAAACTTGAGTATTTTACCTTTTAATAATAAGTTCTTAAATCGTACTTAAGTAAGAGCGCCTTAAAAAGGACTTGCTAACAAAAACGGCGATGTTTAAAAAAGAAACAAGCTTTTAAGTGGGTAAATATAAAACCTTTATAAATTAAAAGTGCTGCCACCGTTACGTGCATCGTTAGTTCGTTAATTCGCATCAAAACTGGAGAAAAAATAAACAAAAATAGTTAAATCCATTTACGCCCAAGCTATTCTGACAAGCGTTTGGACCATCCCTGACGCCATAATTACTTTCCCATATCCGTGTATATATATAAAAAAAAATATTTAAAAAAATGAAGAAAGAAATCCAGAAACAAGAGGAAAACGTCACGGTGCTATGATCCGTGCAAATTCCAATCCCTCTTTTAAGCAAAACAGCTGACGAGGGGGTAAAAAATAAAAAGTAAAGAAGAACAGCAAAAGAGAGAAGGGGAAGGAGTTTAACTGTCTGTATCGTGTTTCAGTGGTAAACATTGCTTATATGCATTCAAAATCCTTGCTCATTTCTCTCCCGGCATCTCTTTCGCTTGTAAATGCACAGAAAAGGGGAGCAAATTCGTATTGTAAATTTAAAACTGTAGGTTTTGTGGCACGTGGCCCACTCTTTCCTTGGCATAATATCAGAAAGCGAAACAAAATAAAACACAAAATAAAATAAAATAATTAAAAAAAAGAAGAAGAGGGGTGTACATGCGAACTATAAAAACAATAAAAAAGTAGATCAAGTGAATATTCTACCACGTTCCTAATACCATACAACACTTGAAAAAAAATTATATTAAAGTATTAAATATTCAAACAGAAGTATAGTAATTGAGCTATTAAAATATTCTGATTTTTGTTTAGAAAAAAGAGTCCTAAATTTTTTCTTTTTAAAAAAATGCCATTTTCCTGACATGTAAGGACCTTGTTTAGCTCCCAAAGTACCTCCGAAGGACAAAAAACGAAAAATACTGGTTCTCGCGTTCTTGCCGATACTACTTGCCAGTTGGCACCTAACCGGAAATCGTTATATCGACTTGAAAAGGTTTTCGGTATTCCAATCCAAGCAGAAGGAGATACTATCATTTTGGATCGGCATACATTTATTTACTTTTTTTTTTTTTTTTTTTTTTTTAGTGGAGGAAGGTACTAGAATTGGTAAAGGGGGAGTCTTTTAGACCAGATGCCCATTTCGTATCTTCTTAAGCTTTTCCTATAGCTATTTTTTTCATTGTTGGGTTTTCCCTGTGGAGGATGGGTATAGCTATATATACACACAAGCAGACATACATATATATGCCCTAGGCTAGGAAATGAGAAGGAATACATTTCTAATAGGCTTTATATATCCGAATCGAAGGTAACATATTTTGCGGTGTTACAAGAACGCGAGAAACGAAAAAGCTGTCGATGGTACCGTGTGACATATATTTATAGAAAAGAGCAACCTTCTCGATGACATGAGTCGCGTGGATTTTGGTGGAAATGTTTTTTTTTTTTTTACTGAAGTGAAAATACTGTACTGGAGGATATGCGTTAGAAAAATAGGAGAAAGAGAGAGAAAAGAGCGTGCATAAATTGGTGGGTATATCTTTATGAACGATAGCGAAATAACCGTTATACTAGCGAAAAAGGAAATAAAATAGCAAGTTTTTTCGGGGGCTATATAGAGAACGTTTGCGAGTGGTATAGAGAGGCCAGAGGAGCAGAAATAAGGTCGTAAATTGCTACGCTGGCGAGCCTTAGTGTGTCTTGACATGCACTATCTAAGCCGTGCTATGTCTCTATTAACCGTGCGTCCTTGTTCATCAGGCTGGTTAAGGCACACTTTGGGATTACAGAGAAGAAAGAGAGAGAGAGAGGCTAAATCTGCGAGGAGATAAACAACTGGCATTAGCGTGTTGGGACTTGACATCGTCACGCCTAATAAAAACGAATAGATCTTCGAGTTTACTTGTAACTGGAAGGGATTTATTCCTTAGACAGTTGTTGATCTTACGATAAATCTGTTCGGGGATGTCCTTAATAGAAATCAGCAGAAATATCCTCGAAATTTGTAGTAAATTTGCAGAAGTATGTCCCGAAAGGCAGAATATCCCTCAAGCTTTTGTTATTGTACAGATATATCCTCAAATTTGTAAGAATTCTCAGAAATATCGCTGAAATTTGAGATACATTCTCGAACTTGTACTGAATTTTCATGATTATCTTCTAATTTGCAGAAATTTACAGAAATGTCTTCCAGTTTGTAACAAGGAGTAGAAATATTCATAAAATTTGTTATAAGTTTGCAGTAATATCCCTTTATAGGTAGAAATATCCATCAAACTTGAATCAATCTGCAGAAATGCCCTTCTAGTTTTCAGAAATATCTTATAGTTTGTGGTAATTCGCATTAATGTTTCGAAATTTGACGTCAATCTGCGGAAGTATCACTCGATAGGCAGAAATATGCGTCATACTTGTAATAATCTGCAGAAATATTAAATTTTCAGAACTTGCAGAAAGACTTTCAGTTTATACAAATTCGCAGTTAAGCCCTGGAAATTCATAAAAGATTGCTAGACTATCTCCAGATTTGGAGAAGTTCGAAGACTTTCCGTTGCAGAAATCTCCCTCAAACTCGTAGAACAATCATCATAATTCTTATAAAATATACGAAAAATCCTCTTGAAAAAGCGTTCAGACTGGAAAAGCAGTAAAAACTTGGCAACGAGCAATCCTAACGATCTCCATCTCCTGAGTACGCTTAAGGGCAAGGAAAACGACTCGCAAAATAAAGTTGTCATGACACAACAACGAAATTTTCCATGTATACAAGCAATATGATCTTGTGAAAGGACGGGACATAGACACAAGGACGACCCAGCAATAGGACTACCAAACCACTAACCTAACCTAACCTAGTCCTAACCGAGCCTAACTTAACCTAGTCCTAACCGAACCTACCCTAACCTAGTCCTAACTTAGTCCTAACTTAGTCCTAACCGAACCTAACCTAGTTCTAACCTAACCTAGTCCTAACCTAACCTAACCTACCCTAACCTAGTTCTAACCTAACCTAGTCCTAACCTAACCTAGTCCTTAAGTCAGGGTCCGTATTCCTGAAGTTGGGGTTTGTAGTCCTTAAGTCGGGGTTCGTAATCCTATTGTCGGGTCGTCCTTATGTTGCGTTGCCGGAAGGACCCGTTCAAATACAGAGTCCAAAGTTCTTGCGTTATGGATCAGCTGTGGGGTGACATTGTGGTGTCAAAGATGGACTTGTCAAGTGAAAGAAATAAAAAATAGGAATGTAATCACTTGAAAGGTTCCTAACTGTATCCGAATGGAACGATTTGAAGCTAAAATTGAGTGAATTTTCCTTTTATTTATATTTCTTCGAAGCGAACGGGGAAGGCGGGTTGAGGAGCTGGTAATGAATGCCAGTTTGTTCTTGGAGACTGAGTAATGGTAAGCTGTTCTCCCTGTTAGTGTTTTCTTCCCAGATCCAGGAAATGAAAGTTTTTTGTACGGTTGTAAGCTCCAGGAGCAAAAAGGTTTTATATGCGGCTTTCGCTTTCCGAGATACTGAGCAAGGCTGTCGGGAGCTGGGGCTGGCAAACGTGGCAAACCCACAAAACCTCGTTAGCTTTGTATATTACCAACGTTTGTTACGTTGCCTCTTCTTTCCAAAGCCATCAACGTCGAAAAACACAGCTAACGTGAACTTATCTGCCGCTCATCTCATCTCGGCCGTGTGTGTCTGTGTGTGTTTCGGTGTCTCTTGCATATCTCGACTTGGCTCGCCTCGAATCAAAAAGGGTATTGCTGGATGGGTGGAAAAAAAAAGTGGCTTGGAAAGGAAAATGGCAAGTCAGCTGAGAGCAGATGCAATCTGGGAAATTGCCTCGAAATATCACAAAGCAGGCCTACTGGAGCGTCTGGCAGGCCGCAGAATTGTACATTTGGAACTATTAAAATAGTTAGGAAATATTTTTAAAAAATCATTTTTTCTTTAGTTATTTCATGTTTTATTTATGTTCATTTTTTGTTATTTTCTTGGCTGTGCTATTTAGGGAAAATTAAGGGAGAAGGCCACGAGTCAGATGTTGGGTGAATGTTACCTGTCTTGCTACTCCGGGATGTGGAGTCGCTCTCGTTTTGCTGAATATCCGGTACATTTCCGTTTTGGCCGCGTAAAATAGGTTCCAATGCTCCGGGAGTATGGGCATGAGCATGGTGATGATGATGGTGATGATGGGCGTCGTGATGTTCTGCTCGATGAAAGCTCTCCCAAGGAGGCAAATCTAATTCGCTGACTAGCGTTTGCCCAGGAACAGCACTCAGCGCCTCCTATAAACAAGAATAAAAGGCAACAGTAATTCCGTGGGCTACAAAAAGCTGTAGATGGTCTTTATAAATGCATAAAAGCCTTTCTTCCTCGAGTAGTATTTTACTTGACTTCGAATGCAAGACTATTACTTGACTATAATAGTGCTTGTTCATGCTTCCGTAGTTTTATAGAGAAATTGAGACAGTTAACATTGAAATTATTCATTTCTAGCGCCTTTAGCTAGGTAGGCATTGGAAATCGATTCCTGGACTCGAAGGGTCGGCACCAGTAGCTTTCTTTCGAATGCTCAAACAAGTCTGTAGGTGCTTTGGTTAGTTTAAAAACTCGATTATGGAATAGTGACTTTTGTTTGCCGTCCTATCGGGCCGAGACCCGCGCCTGGGAGCCTTTGGGCAAGTTTCGGTTCGGCTTAGCAACCAGGGCCCGTCCCGTGGCAATGGGACCGCTCGTGGCGGTTCGGGCCATGCGGGAAACGCTTGCCGAACGGCATGCAGAGGAGCTTGCAAGTCACGGCGCAAAGGAAAAGCATCTTTATTATTGTGATTAAGTTTGTGAAGTAATCAAAGCGTGTACAAAACTGGTTGAGTAGCGTCATGGATGTTTGGAAATCAGTGTCATCAATATGTTTGGAAAGGTAAGGGTTACAATTGTGTACACCAATTATGTACACACGTGTACATTCTGTATTTACACGGTTGCGCGGGCTCTCCAACTATGCCAATCAAGTAATCAGATGAACTTGATACGCTGTTCTCAAACATCTGTGTCTTGAGCCAGAATCAGAGTGTTCTCACCTACCGTGTTCTGTCTTTTTTTAAAACAAATTATAATATCTAAAAATCTGCCGGAAGAGTTTTGAAATTGAAAGAGTTTCGAAAGAGGCTTTTGAAATTGAAGTTTATATCTAACGTCTTGGCATTAGGTAGACATTTTGCGACAGCAACAAAACTAGAGCTTCTTTTCCACCTTTTCTGGGAATGATGAGGGAAGAAAAAAACGCGTAGGCGATTTTGTAGCATATAGAGCATTGTGTACTCGGTGTTGCTGACGTTTCTATATCGTTCCAAAAATGCCCACACTGCCGCTTTTTGGCTTTGCTCTCTCTTGGTACGTATAAAAGCCCGCGTTTTTACAACCGTCTGCAAAGCGGAAAGGAAGCTTTTTAAGCAGTAAGCCGCCAACTTTGAGATCGTTTATATTTGCAGACAGGAAGTGGAGCAGTTTTCCACAAAATATAACTAAACCAGCCACGTCGTACATTCTGCTTTCAATGTTTTCAAGGCGTGCAATGTTAAGGTAAATTTTGTGAGTTAGTTGTTCGGTGCTGCGTCCTAGCATGACGTCACGAACTGGTTACCAGGAGCGCTGAACGCAAATTCTATTAAGCTTCAATCATCTATAACTCGGTTAATATTCCTCGCATGAGAACGCCGAAGCTGTCTTCTTGTTACCTAGATTATTTATGTTATAATGATACTATGTGCATTTTTCTACCATGTTTCTTAACTTGTGCCATTTGAAAGTAAATTTTTGAGTTAGTATGACGTCACGAGATGGGTGCTAGGACGCGCTGGGCGCACATCCCCGGCAATTTCAACCATCCATAACTCAGTTACTATTCCTCGCATTAGAACACTGAAGCTACCATCTTTAACCTCGATTTATGTCTGTTTTTTCCAGACAACGCGCGTTTAAGAAGGCCGAGTTCTTAAACTTGTTTACGACTCTTCCGATGTTTTTTTGCGGGGGAGAAAAATGTCGTTCTTTTCTCTCAGGGGTTAGAGAAATTTTATGGGGGTTCAAGCTTGGCTATAGCTAGGGGGTTTCAATAACAGCTCGAGGAGCTAGACACCAAAAGCGAAGGAGAGGGAAAGAGTAAGAGAGGCTTTTTCAGTTCAGGGTGATAACGACTACGACGAGAAGGGCGGGCGGGGGAGACCGTGTCGTCAAGTTTAGGATGGACGTCTTCGATGTCTCCACCCGCGTCTTATCGCTTTGCTGATGCTGTGGTAGTGCCTGGTGACCCACTTGAGAAAACTATAAAACTTGTACGCCATGATACGACAATATGACCCCTCCCCCTCCCCGTCCTCGTCCTCTTGGATGCACACCGTCAAAATGCCGTGTTAGGAATCATGAAGCTATTTATGTACCCCCCAAAAAACGTAAAAGGTCTGTTTTGTCATTCGCACAAAAAGAAATAAATATATTTCTAAGAATATTCTACGAATATCTATGTTTCACTTGACATAAATTGTCAGTTCTGGACCCCCAAAATAGCTCATTTATGTGTGAGAAACTTTTCTATTATTGAACGTGTTATATATTTATTTTGTGGGTGTTTCACCGTGATTTCCTTTTTGGTTCTCGAGTCGTGGAGGACGTTTTATTAAGACGGGCAAGCCTAGCGTCTTTTACGAGCCCATTGCCAGAACCTATGAGGGTCAAAAGAGCCCCGCACACCACCCCCGATTCCCATACCATGTTCTGCAAGATTTCTTTCCTTTACTCGGGTATAGAAAAGCACCTTGCGTGGCATCCTCTCCTCACCGTGCGCGTTAGGACGCTTTTATACGTCAGCTTGTCAAATTTTTTTTATTTTTTATTTTCTTCGCCCCGGATCGCTTGTAGTACCTTATAACCTCTAAAAGGGGTGAGTAAAAACAGAGGCGGGGGATCTGTGAATGCAATCTTGTCCCATACCAACATCCACATCCTGTTTTTCTTCATTTTTCCTGTAATTTTTCCCACCTCCGTAGGACTTATACACGTGCAGTGGTGCCCAGCTACGGGCGCCGGACTACAAGGGAGAGATGATACTCGACCAATGAAAGTGGGAGTTCGTCGCGTTAGTGTTTCGTCGGTTAAAAAGAGACCATTTCGTTGTTGCCAACAATGAATTGGTAACGGGCTGATACCCATCTAAGGAAAGTGGGGTTTCGTCGGTTAGTGCATTAAAGGAAATCATTTCAGTGTTGCCAACAATGAAAACGGTAAAGCGTTAAGGGTCGAAGTCGCACTCTGATTGGATGAGTATCTTTCCCGCGTTCACTTTTAGCTGGACACTAACTGTGTATGCAGCATGAGCATCCAGGATTTTCAAGTTGATGTGCTGATCTTTTAGTGGCAAGAGCAACTGATATCGATCTGGGGAAGGTGGGGGTGGAAGATGCTACGGTGTGTTAACACTAAATGCAAGCTAGCTAGACTAGTACTCGAACCAAACCAACCCACTGCACCCCACCTTGTATCCTTCTTGGTTCTCTTGGTGTGTCCGAAAAGTAACAGTAAAGCACGTGAGCTTAGGAAGGTTTTGCGTTTTGATTATCGCAATCAAAGTTGGGAAAGTTGAGAGCACGGGATTTCTCCCACGCCAACGTGTTTTTCTCTTCTGGACCATGGATTCAAAGTTTGGTTGCAATTAACGAGCATATTACGAACACCGTGAGGGTGGAAATGCTTGTAAGGCATTGATTTTACAATCAGAAACTTTTAAGAAGATTCTTTTTATTGATTCTTGTATAGATGGAGTAAAGTTTGCGGAATTTTTTAAATTATAGTATTGATTATGGTAAAATTGAGCCTTTTTTTTATTGTTCGCAATTAAGCTTCTGTTGATTTTTGCAAACTGGCAGAATTTGCGTACGATTTCTTTATTATTACCATGAATTCAGAAAGTTTTCGACTATTCCTCGGTTGATTGTTGCAAATTGACGGAATTTTTAAAGGATCTTTTATTGATTAGCGCGATTTAAGCGAATTAAGAGAATTTTGTTCATATAGTAGTTCATTTTGTTCATTATAACAATGCAGTTCTTAAGCACTTTTTCATTCTTGTGTAGGGTGAGGGAATTTTGAAAGGTATTGTATTGGTTATCCTATCGTTTTTCGTATTTGGTGTAAATTGAAGGATTTTTTAAAAAGTCTTTCGTTTTATTGATCTTTCGATGGGAGTTTGTTGTGTTGTTAAGACATTGCTTATGGGCCTGCTGGTTGGGGGGGGGGCGTGCTGGTGATTTGAATTCTTTGGCAGTTAGAATCTTGGAACAACACTCTCTCCGATAGGGAAGAAAATTGGGTTGGAAACCAATGAGGGAGCTTTTAGAAAGGGAACGTCTTTGGGGAGTCGTATATAGTACCCGAGCTGATTTAGACTGATTTTAAGAGAAAGCTTCTTGACATCCTCCTTTTGTCCACATGTTATGGGAAGGGGGTGGGGGATTATTTTGTCCCTTTACGATAACGAAGTAGCGAAATCTATCCTAATTTGTCTCCGTATTGGGGGGTGAGGGGGTTGGTGGTTTTGTCCCGAGTTCACGAGTTCCGTTCCGAATTTTACTTGTTTGGGTCGGTGCGTTGATTTCTGGCAATTACTTTGAAGAACAAAGCGTACGTCGCTTTAATCACTGCGTGTTGTGTGGAAGGAACCTTTGAAGTGTCACTTTTCTATATACGCAACAGTAACTCGCCCGGATGAGTCATATTCTGTGATTTTCTCAGGGACAAGAGGAATTTACTGGGTGCCATAAATCTGCTTTTTCCCGTTTGATTACATTGTCATCATTTTTTGTTATTTTTTGCTGACGTAAAAGACATTCGTTTTTCTATTTTTTTACGTGTTTTTTCAAACGAGGAGGAAGAGACTCGATAGATACCATTCTGTCTTTTCGGCCGTTTATTACCCATTGCACCTGTGACCCAAAACCTTGGGTTCACACTCCATGGAAGGGGAGGCGAGGGAAAAAGTACTGGCAACTTAAATCCCTCCGAGTGATTGCACACACTTTTGGCAATAAACAGCTTTTTCTTGTCCGGTATATCTGTGTTGGAGAGGGTGTCGTTTGTTGCATACGCTGTTGACAAATTAGGTTTAAATGACTTCCTAGCACGCTGTTTTGCAAAGGATGCCTTGGTACAGGCTACTAGCACGGGGAATTTTGGAAACACTTTTTGTTCAAGTCAGCAAATTTCACGAAATAATTCTTTGACAGTAGGCTTGGGCATATACTATCAAGTAGTGCACAACCAGTCAACCTTTCTTTCCAACGAATCATAAATTAGTAACATCCAAGTGAAGTTTGCAACTATTTGAAATATGTTGTCCAAAAATGTGGCCCTTTGTTTGTGCACTAGCTGCTAAGAAAATAAAACTTTTGTTTTAAATTGCTTTCAATATTCACATGTGACATGACAAGCCATTTTCGAGAAAACTTGTCCCGAATGTTCGACGACTTGATTTGGGACATTGTGCTGCTACAGCAAACTGTAGTGACAACTGACATGCTGTACTTTCCACCAGCAAAACAAGCGTAGAAACTTTGCCGGCAATTAGCTACATGCTTCTTTCTGTTTTACTTTCTTATTCAAGGCTTTCGTACACAAAACAATAACAAACATCAGTGCCATCTGAATATTTCACATCAATATAAGCTAAGGTATACTTAGCTTATTGATGCTAAGTATACCTTATTGATGCTAAATATACCTTCTTGATGCTAAGTATACCGTATTGGTGCTAAGTATAAATTGTTGATGTTTGTATAAAGATATTCTTAGTAAGAAGTTTAGTTCCTATATAAATTATCAACTTTCCGCTCGTTTAGCAAGAATAGAAAGTGTGCCGTCATTTTATGAAGTAAGTTTGCTTTAAATACTCGTAATTAGATACACATATGTCTGTCAAGAGCCCAATTTTCACAATCCGTTTGCAACGGTTACATAGACAGAAGGGCAGTGAATGAATTGCAGAATTGTGGAGGCAAAATGTTAATCGTATAGTTAGTATCATATGTATAGTTAGTATAGTATCGTATGTTAGTTGTAGGATGCCCTCTTCTCTATACTCGTGCGGGCAACAACAAAAAGCTATTGATTCGCGGGGAGCAAAGGGGAAAGAGCTACAACCTCGTATCAGGCCCAGGTTTTTTCTCTCCTTTTCTCGTGTTTTTACATGGCTGTTTTTGCATTCAAGATACAAAGTAAAACGGTAAAAGCGAGCAAAGATGCGGACATCTTTACTGTTTTCAAGCCTGATTTTTCCCTCTTTTTTCTCTTTTTATGTCATCTGCGTTACAAAAACTTATCTTCTTTTTCGTTCCTCCCTCACTCTCCCGCTCTCCCTGTCCATCTATACACCGCTTGTTGTATGGCACGAGCGGCGAACATTTTCTTCAAACTGGGTCCTGCTACCGCTTGTAGTAGGTAACCGCGGCAGCGAACGTTTTCTTCAAACCGGGTTCTGCGACCGCTCGCCCGCTTGGCAAAAAGACTTTTTAACGGCTTTCCAAAACTCGGCCCAAAGTGCGAATTCAGTTAAGCTCGCGTTCAGGGAGGCGAAAAGATTGATCACGTACTACAATACGTGTACCCCCTTCCCAACCCAGGTTATCTTTCATGGTAAATTATGCTTCAACAAGCTTTTCTTGCTTTTTGACAATCATTATTCAAGTACTACTTTCCTGCTTTTTATTTTGTAGCGTGTTCAATAAAGCTAAGCAATTTTCTCTCCTTTTTCTCCCCATATTCACTTATTTGTCCTCTCTGAAAAATGAATTCCGGAATGAAGTGAAAGAATGAGATGAATTGAATGAATTATTCCCTCAAGTCAGACCTGTAAAGTTAAACGCGGGCATTTCGGAACGCCCCAAACCGTTAAATACGCTGCGTGTGGCTTGTAGTACGGTACGTGTGCACGTTTCATTTTCCTCCCGAATTGGAGACTTTCAGTTTCTCATTGTATCGTTTCAATGAATGTCTTCGATCTAAATAGCCCCTTCGTTCGCTTTTGGGGCCCCCAAAAGGTTCTCCAATTGAGCCATGAGAGCTGCATGAAGCTCCATTTGTTTTTCCGAGAATGGGTTGGAAATTGCTAACGTAACAAGTTATCGCCGCTCGTTTCTACTCCTATACGGTAGTGCTGTAAGCTTTTGTCTCTTGTGTGTGTGTGTGCCTCTGTAGTCCTTTCCCGTCCTCCCCAAGTCTTAATTGATTAGCAATCTGAAGACAGTCTATCTAACTTGTCGTCGTCGAAACGGTTAAAGAAATCCTACTGGGGACTTTTAGCCTTGTTCTAAGGCTCGGTTTTGCCCTGAGAACTGCAAGGGCAGAGAGGAATTTTTTTTCCCCCTTTTTAGTTTAAAGCTGGAGCATTTCAGACTCTATAGCATCGATATAGCCAGCCTTACCTCCAGCAAAAACAAAAAGGGAGGACACAAAAAAAAAATAAGTAAAAATATAATAAAGAAGAAATGAAGGTATTAGGAGATGAAGTGTGTTTATACAACGAGAGAAGTTTCTGGGGAGTCCAAAGTTTCTTTGGAAGAACCCAGTCAATCGGAAAGGAAAGAATGGGCGTTCCAGGCTTGTGTGTTGGGAGGTTATAGAGCTCTTATATAGTAACTTAATCCTTGTCTGATAGGCAAAGACTCCCGAAACTTTTTCCCGAAACGCTTTTCGGTCTCTGACGTGACTACGAAGCGTGCCAATTAATCCACAACGTGTCAGTAATCCACGTCTCAAAAGCCCCAAGCGCATAGAGACGAAATATTGTACTGCCCCGCGCCCTCTTTGACTGCCTTTTGCTTAAAAAGAGGAAAAGCAAACAAAATTACACGTTGAGGTAATGAATTTGTGCGGTCCACGTTCGTCTAAGAACGACGGCCTTTGTTTCAGATGGTTCGGACTAGCCGTTTACGAGTTATTGGCATTCAAACTTTGCGCCGTGACGTCACATAGGTGCTATGGCGTGGCCATACGGCGCTTGGTATCGCAGTTGCTGCTTGCTTACGTGCTTAACGCGGGTATCAGGGGAACTTGTTCGGAAGTCCCCCCACATTCTAAACACTAGAGTAATACTGCCATTCATAGTGCAGAGACTTTCGTCGGTGACTCTTTAGGATACGCACTGTATAGAGGGTTAGGTTGAGTTAGGTTAGGTTAGCGTCGAGTCGTCCTTGTGTCGCGTTGCCGGTTTTCGTGGAGTCTTGGCCCCCTCGTACACCAAACATTAGGACAGTTTTGCCAATACTTTCTGTAGAACTACCGAAATAACCATAGAAAAGCCATAACAAGTAAAATGGCGCAATAAAGAATATGACAACAGTGAAATTTGAACTCCCAGATAAAACAGGATTCGTTCCTATGGCCGGCACAAGACAGTATAACCAATAATGAATTCTGCGGATTTGTGCCGTTTGTTTTATTACTTTCGCTGTGGATATACTCCCAAGTATCTCGATTACCAGAAAAAGAAAGAATACTGGCTAGAAAGAAGTTTTCGTTAACATTTGGGTCCGGAATGGACTTCGATCTTGTGCTTGGAATGAGTGGAAGCCTACAATTTCCAGTTTTATATGAGTTGAGAGCCAAGTTTCGTGAAGATTGTCTGTCTTCGTTTCTTTTTTCTCGACTTATTGTTCTTTTTTCTTTTTTTACGGGTTATAGGTTTGATTAAAGAATGTCAATAGGATTCCACCCTCTTCGTTTTTTGTCTGTTAAGTGCCTTCTCGACCAAAGTCGAACGCTTTTTATTGTTGAGCAGGTTTTTCTGCTCGTCTAACCTCATCGTTTTCGTTCTTTGTAGCCCGTTTAATGTGTCATTGAAAAACTCTCTTGGTATTTTTAAAAATTTATTCTCATTGTGTATGCTCCAGTATGTGAAAACCTAGGGCAACCCAACCCACAAAAGACTATGAGTTGAGGATCTCTTTCCCATGGATTCAGCGTATTTTACGGGTTGGTGGGTATTCTTGAAGTATTTACTTTACCTTTCACATATTTGACCGAGAATCTCTTTTTGAAGGGTTTTGAAGTACTGCATAAGGCAATCCTGGCCTTGGGGGGAAAGAAGAAGATGAAGAGTAAGTAGAAATGTCTAGAAATGGACGGTAAGTAATAATATTACTGTCTAGACAAATCCTGAAGGAAATCTTGACATGAGCCACATGGGTTGGCTCTCCTGTTTGTCTGTGTTCTAGCCCCTCATAGTCTTTTACTTTGCTCTATTTCTCTCGTATGTCTTATTCTTTTGTAACTCCACTGGACTTGTCAAGATCTTTGAAAAGTATTAAGAGAAAAGGACTTTCCCCAAAGCTGTGATGCTCTCGAGCCCAGATCAGCTTGAGTTGAGGCCTGCCGTATTGCAAAGTCCCGTAGACTTTCGCCCACTCTGGGACTCTGGACTGCTATAATCCAATTTGATAGAGCAGGTTCATTTCCGTGCCAAAATGGACATTTCCTGTCTTGCTTCCCGAGCGTTTAAAGCTCTTCCCCTCGGCGCTCTAATCAAATTTCGCAACTAAAAAGGAAGAAATCCTAACCCAAAGAACCTCGACCCAATCCTGTACCACTCCGATTCCCAACTATTCTAAAACCAGTCATTATCAGGGAGAAACTCAGGAAAGAAACTGGTCCTGGAATTTTGCAAGTTTTTTTTGCGCCAGAATTTCGCAAGTTTGAAAAGAATCGAGAACTTGCAAATCGATTTTTACCTAAATTCCCCCAAATTTCAAAATTTCGACAATTTCAAAATTTCAGACAATTTCAGACAAAATTTCAGACAATTTCAAAATTTCAAAATTTCGACAAATATTCAAACCAATTTTAACAAGGATGAAAGTTTAAATTTGCAAAATAAGGTCTAATATTTGCTCATTGGTCGAGAATTCGCTACACCTTCTTTTGATTGGAGGGGGACAAGAATGAATTATTTATCAACCCTGTCTATTTGTGGATCATTTGGGGTATACTTGGGGGAAGTAGACACAAGGACGACTCAAGGACTCTTGTGCCGGGCCCCGACACAAGGACGCCGGGTCCGTAAGCTTTTAACGGACCACTAGAATTTCGAGTTCGAAAAGTGTCGCTTAACCAATGAGCCAAGACTTTCTAACTCGCAATTCTATTGGTCCTTTAAAGGTTATGGACCTGGCGTCCTTGTGTCGGGGCCTGGCGCCCTTGTGTCGGGTGAACGGAGTCCGTGTGTCGCGTTGCCATACCTTCTGGTGATACGTCCAATAATTGCCGTAACCCATGTGGTTACAGGTACAATTGCATTGGCGTAAATGGTGTTCCAAGTCCGTCTGCCACTCGTCCAATTCGTGCATGTGCTGTTCCATATTCATGCTTGCACTCATTGGAATTGTAAATTAAGTTTGGGATTGCGGTGTACCCGAAGAAAAAATAAAACAGAGCCGAGTTTGTTTTTTCTTTTTTCTGTTTTAGTTACGTGGGGAAGCGAATTTCTATGAAGGTTACTTCTATTGGGAGCAATCGTGCGTGGTAGTGTATACACTTAACGCTTTCCGTTTTCTTATGACATGAAAATGTTGATCTTCAAAGGGAACACGAAAAAGAACCAGCTAGGCTTGCAAGAGGCCCCTCTTCCATACATAGCAATACATGGAGAGCACTGGCACAGGAAGTTTCCGACAAGTTCTACATTATTCATAAGTTTCGGATTTGTTGTCTCGGGCGATGTTTGGGGTCTTTTCTCGAGCTTCTTTTGAAAGTGGAAAAGTTGCACTTTTAGTGTAAACAAGCTTTCCAATTGGCCACTGTATTCATAATCACAGCAAGTTTTCTTCACGACCTGCCAGAGGACGAAGATGAAACAGGGTTCGTTAGGGTTGAAAGCAGCAGCGCTCCGTTGACCCCCCCAGGCGACGAACAGCTACGGAGCTGAACGCTGGCGGACAGCAATTGGATCACATAGCTAATACGGAATGCGAAACTGGACTCGCGAGTCGGGTACACGTGGATGAGGTTGGCGTTGGTAGTCGCATTGTTGCGGACAATAGCACGATAACAAGGGAGGGGTTGTTTGTTACGGTGAGGAAGAGCTGATGCACGCAGCACGGCGTGCTCTTCCAGAGTAACCGAGGAAGCTGGGGAGTCTGCAAAGTTGTTGGGACTTGCCCCCGTCTGTGTCGTGTCACAGCTTGGCGTTTTCCCGCGCAGACGCTTTTGCAGGTTCAGTGTTTCATATATTCAGTGTTTAGAAATTTGGCGTTACTGTCCCTTCCATACTTGAGGTGTTTAATCACCTTTCTGAAGGACTTTGAAAAATTTATTTTGAACTTGCTAGATTTCATTGGTCCCAATGTCGGTGAAGTGGTCATCACATTCTCTTGTATTTTTCACGCTATTGGAAGATTGTTGGAATATATATGACTTGCCGACATTCCTGGGAGTTTGTACGAATAGCACGAATCCCAGGCCGCGGTTCGGTTCATATCTTCCTTGTGCGAGGCTGAGAGACAAGGTAAGTGACTTTTTGTTAGGGCAGCGAAGGACTCGACGAACTACTTTATTTGTCAAAGGGCATTGGGTGTACCCTGGGATTGTTGTTCTCCGATCCTCTCCGATCTTCTCCGATAGCAAGGCAGCATGCCAAAACTTGTTCCTTGTAGTTTTCTTTCACTCCAGATAATTAATTATGTGCTTTAAGACTTCTAGTCGAGGTTTAGAGGATGTTTGGATATGTTTGGAACCCACGAATGGGATAACTTTGAAAGGAATCAACGTCAAGTTATGGCTCGGATGCGAAAACTGCGAAATCATCAGGTCCCTCTTGTTTTCTTCGGACAGATTTATTTCTTCGTCTTCGAAAAGCCGTTAGTTTATTAGGAGTCTTTTGTAAGCTTGTAGGGAAGGTTCTCGGAGCCAAATCAGCGCTTCTTTAGACATAGAAATATATGGTAGGCTATTTTGTTGACTAGAGGTAAACCCCGTATACGAAAAGCTTTGACGTAACCCCTGTTCATCAAAGGCTCTTTGCGAGTCTTGAAGAGTCGCCAAGGTAACGCGACAATAACACTGATAACATTCAAGATGGCTGCCAAGCCTTATGGCGAAAAATAGTTTTATTTTTAGAGAAAGCGGGGTTTTCTTGCATGTTTGGAGACCTGGAGGACCGAGGCATGGGTTACCATGACACTGAATCTAATTACGAAGGCTTTCAGTCTGAGCCTTATGTTTACATTAAAAGCCTAAGGTTACAGTTCCCAAACTTCCCAAACATACGTATATACTTTTCCAAAAGGGCTTTGCCAACCAGTCCCCACGTCACCTCGTAACTATTGCCTCGGGATGTTTGATTTAACCGAGCCTTATGGACACCAGGCCATTTGTCTGAGCCCTCCTGATTCCCTAAAAGAAAGTTGACTGAAATTCAAATTCTAGAGGAAACTTCCAATGTCCAAAATTGGTTGACACTGATTTTCTTACCACTGATTTGCTGTTTTGAGTTGCAAACAGCAACATCTAGCTGCGTTTCTAAGATCAGCTGAACCTGTATCCCTTTTCCTTGAACCGCGGTTTGCGTTAAGTTAAAGCGCGTCCTGCGAGGTTCGGTTTTCACTGTTGCGTCAGCTGCGGCAAGTAGGCTACAGTACTATACTTCCCAGTGCAGTTACCGAAAAACGTTCGTTTTCTTGTGGCTAAGGGTAAATACCGCCTTCTGTGTTACCCGAACACACTGGCTTCGCCCTCGTTCGTTTCTTGCTGCAAACGTCGCGCGAGTCGCCCTACTCTTTTACTGTGAAAACCCCGCAAGAAAGACACAAGAAAAAACGGAAAAAAAGTCGGAACTATGTGAGAACAAATCAAAATAACGCTAGCAAATCCCAGTCAGGGTCACCTTCTATTTTTCATTGTTGTTTCATTGCACGGCTTCCCATCTAACCTTATGGAAAATCTCAGCTTTTTCTAGCGTTTCTTCGTCCTGGACGCTATAATAGTGACTCGATTTGCCTTATAGTTTAAACAACAGCCGTTCCCACCGGCTGTA
This sequence comes from Lepidurus couesii, assembly GCA_022832235.1. Taxonomy (NCBI): domain Eukaryota; kingdom Metazoa; phylum Arthropoda; class Branchiopoda; order Notostraca; family Triopsidae; genus Lepidurus; species Lepidurus couesii. The sequence continues at coordinate 23,310 of JAGJRP010000118.1, forward strand.
GTTTTCCGTTCCTGTTTCCCTCCAAACAGGAAAAAAATAAAAAAAAATTGTTTCTTCCCCTTTAGCTTTCCCGAACTGTACGTGTTGTATTGCCCCAAAATATTTGATTTCCCATCCATGGCGTGCGTAACGCACGACACAGCAGCTGCATCAAAACGTTCGTTTCTCAGTTCCAAGCAGCACGGTAATCACCTCGACACAAGGGGCTCCCCTATGTCAAGCTTTTCCCACCGCCTATCCTGATAGTGTCCTTGTACCCAAGTCACCCAAAATGTTCGAACCTTGTACGCGTAGCCTAAATATGTTCGATTTTCCCTGGCCGGTTGATACTGCTTGCTACGGCTTTTTTCAGCCCTTATCCCCCCAGTAGTCGCCGAACGCTAGGTATACATATATGCTACTCGTCTATGTCATCTAAGGCGACCCGAAACTGTTCGATTTTCCCGGCCACTAACTCGCTCGGATTGCCCCCAAAAACGTTCGCTTCGGCGAGCCAAAATGTTTTGCGAGGAGCCCCTGGCGCAACATTTCAAGTTCTGGAATCCTTATTATAGCAGTTTCTTTTTTCTTTTCTTTTCCTGTCGCTCGCTCACATCGCAATTGACGATATCTGGGGTGACGTAAACGAAAATAAAAAGAAAATCTTTCAAGAAATACTATTTTCTTTCAGGAAAAAAGGGTTAAGTAAATGTGAAGGGCGACGAGCTGTTCCATTATGATAGGAAGCTGTCGCCTGTCGTCTCACTACATCATATGGCCCCAGGGCATTTCATTTTTACCCGTTCACACGCCGTTTAGATATCTTCTCTTCCCAAGGATAAGAAAAAAAATCCAGATTTTTTCTCTATTTTTTTTAAGCAAAACAAGACTGCGTTGCCACGCTTTTCGCTTTTATTAGCTACAAGGAGCTTCAGTGCTTCTTTTACATTCTTTTTTTCGTTTTAAACACAGCATATGTCGGTTTACCATCACTTCAATTATCTCGAGACTTGCTGCAACATCTCGATGCCATGTTAAAAAAGGAAATGGGCGGAAAACAGGGGGTTACATGTCAAGGGTTTTGATGTGCTTACTTAACCGAGCGCTTTTTTTCCCCTTCTTGAATAAAAGGAGCAAGGAAAGGGTTCCGGTGCCGCAATTGATTTGGCTTGTGCACTCCCACGTTTGAAGTTGACTATAGCAGGTTTTTTGGCGAGAATATTGGGGCCATCTTATGTTTTATTTTGCGAGACCTTTTATTGAACTTGGCAGCAGTGGTATGCAGTATTTTTGCTGCTGGTGGGAGGAGTGGAGCTGAGAAAAAATAAGTATTTTATTCCTGGAAGGCGAGGCGAGGCTTTTTTGTAATAGTTGACTGAAAAGAATCCGGCAAGCAGTTCTTGATGACTTGGTAGGATTAGGGAATAATTCCCTTTTTTCACGAGGCCCCTCAGCTCCCGTATTTCTTTTCCCTTACTTTGCAGCGCGAGCAGGAAAAATTGGGACTTCAATAAGCCGTTGGGAAAAGCTGCGAGAAATTGCAGGAGAGAAGGTGTACACATACACACACACGCCCGAAGAAAAAAAAAATTGGAAGGAAAAGGCGAAAAGTACGGGGAACTTTTCTTTAGGGGGTACTGAATCAGGCGTGCCTTCCTTGCGAGTTGCTGGATTATGCAGAAGCTGAATGCCGGAGTAGGCCGAGGGACGCCCGAGTTTCTCGAAGCAGCTTTTTCGTATTTCCGTATTTCTTCGGTGGGAAAGCTTGGACAGAATTCCGAGTTCTCACGACAGCGTTATCTATTTCTTTTCCTTTTTTTTTTTTGGGGGGGGATCTTTTCCCTCTTTACGATAAACGAGCTCTTACTCAAAAGGCAAGGTGATTTTTGGTGATTTTCTTGGGTGATTTTAAGCTAATAAGAAGAAGAATTAGAACGAGGTACATCGCTGTCAAATGGGGACAGGGAGGCAATTACGAAAGCTGGGGTGCAATTCGATGCTTTTCGACCGGCCGACTCTTAAGACGTTAGATTAACCTGCTGTCTGTTAGAATCGCAGGCATTTTTGCACTGCACTGGGGTGCACTGGTGCGCACTGAGGGTGCACTGGTGCGGGTCATTGTATTCCACTGGTCAAGTTTTCTGGAAAAGTGAGTGTTACACTTGTAAGATGAAAGTTCCCTTGAACTTGGCAACTTTGCGCTTGTTTTGACCAAGGGAAGAGAGTGAGAGCAAAACTTTTAGTGTCAACTTGGAATGTAACTCGATTTCTGCCCTGGAGCTGCAAGTCGTATTCCGTTGGGAGCAGGCCTAGGGCTTTTTTAAGCGAGTTTGATTGTAAGGACGTTACAGATTATTAACTTAAGCTTGTTGTTAACTTTGTATAGGTTTTTAATTTCGGATTTTTAGGTTCTTAGAGAAACGAGTAGTTGTAAGGAACTGAAAACGAAACAATTGGTTTTTGAGTTTCACGCTCTGAAAAGGGAGTAAGACGTGGATGCGTTTGTCAGTCATTCCTTGCCACTGATTTAACCTTCGCTTCATTGTAAAAACATGAAAAATGCAGAGCGTAGAAAACTTTGGGAACCCTTGCTTTCCTTGCATACAAATGCACGAGAATCTATTTTGTCCACTTTTTTTTTTAGATTAATATTTATGAATAGGGAATGCTTTCCCGTTGCTTTTATTCTTGTGGAAGAAGCTGGGGGAAACGCTATGTATTTGCTAAAGATTACTACGTGACTTATCGCGTCTTTTGTACTTACTCATCTTATTGTCTTGCAACGCGTGCGACCAAATTATGTCTAAATAGTTCAGCACTGAATGCTCGTACTTCTTTCGTGCAACGGAGAGCACCAACTTCAATTTGGACGTAACCAATCGTATTTGGGTACCAGGCGTGTGAGTTGAATTAGTGTGTAAAGTGTCTCTCTTTTGCCTCAGGAAATCCCTGCAGAGTGTAAATAGGAAATCAATGTCCCTTTACCGAATAAAGGAACCTTATAGTCACCAAAATCACATTTTGAGATTTTGATGGATCCTGGTACGTCTACCGTACTTCTTCGTTCTGTATCTTTCTGCACAGCTATTTAGTTATGGGCATAGAAACTTTGGGTCGTGATGTCACGGACGGGTCGCGTCTCCTGACTCACGGTGCTTGGTACCACGGTCACCGTTAACCTCCAGATTCAAAACAGTAAACAAAGCCCTCGTTAAAGCAAAACCAATGTTAATGCTAAAAGCCAGTAGATCCTATTTTCTTAAATTTCTTTCTTCAATAGTTGGACTCTACTTTGATTACGCACTTTCTTATGCAAGGCTTTCGCAAAACAATAACAAACATCAGCGCCATCTGGGACTGCTTTGCATCAGTAAGCTAAGGTATACGGAAGCCTTAAAGACGCTCTTTTGGGGAAAGAAACAAGAATCTAAATTGAATATTATACCTGAGTTCGATTGGATATAGCTCACTTTAGTAGGTTTTTTGGTCTCACTGTAAAGCGTTTAAGGTTTAAGGTAGTTTCGTTCAGGACGTAGGAGACCTAAACCTAGAATTGTCTTCGACCAGTGACCATCATTATTCATAGGTATAACCTTATGCAAATGACAGGTTGTCAGCCACAGGACTACACATATATAGGGTACAGGAGTTGAACAAAAATTGATAAAAAATGGACTTGCTCGGCGCCGCCATGATAGATTGTTAAGCTTCAAAAGCCTGCCTGATGGTGTTGTGTTGGGTATGTTATGCCGTAACAGACTAGAACTACTTCTAATCTAAAGAGGCCTCCGTCAGAACGGGTTGGGACCACGGAGCTTGTAATATTTATCCTTGTATTTCCTCCTTAACGTTGTTTTTTTTTTGCCGCATTTATTTATCTTTAGTCCCATTGCACTTCACTAAGGAAGTATATTAGAGTACGGAGCAACGGAAGCAAGGGAAAAGAAGACGCTAAGCAAAATAAATAAATAAATAAAAATGTTTCGTATTGATCGTTTGGAAAGGAAAAGCCCCCTGAAGAAAAGGCAATGGATCGGATTTTGGCGTCTCAGAAACACGGTGACCATTTTTCTCTATTGTTTTCCTTCATTTCACCCCAAAACCTGTCATTAAGATAGAAAAGTTGGCATTGAATTATGGAACAGCTTCATCCTCCCCCCCAAGTCAAGAACAAAGTAATTTTGACAAGTAGTCCTTGTCTTGGGAGCGAGAGATATTGTCCTCTCACGTTGTATGGAAAACTCGCTTTGTTTTGGGGGATCGCAGCGAGAAAACTTGGGGGAAAATCTGCCTGTCGACTGACTATAGGACTGTCTTTTCTTTGCTAATTGCTTTGGGAACCTTTTGGGCGAAGTTTTAAACGAGGTTTTTCGGGTAGAATGTCTTGACGGAAACTTGACGGAATTGGGCAAGAGTTGAGTTGATCAGAGTAAAATGTTCCAAGTAGTTCTAAGGTATTTCCGCGAATTTTGAGTGCAATTTCCGCTTGCGTCTGTCAGAATTACATGTTGGGTGCCAATTATTCGCAGACTAAGATGGTTTTCATTTGCGAAGATAGTACACTTGGAAGGAGACATTTAATAGGTGGAGCTAATTAAGCTTCGCTAACGAGTTGCAGTGTAACACTTTGAGGAAATGCGTTTGCGCTGAAATTGAAAAAAAATGTGCTGCTTCGCACTCGGGAGTGCCTGGGCTGTGAGGCGTCATTGGGGAAGCCGTAGCAGAGCTACGAAACCCGGCCAGGTGCCACGCGCTTAGTTTCGTTCACAATTTTTCACTGTTGAGGAACTGCCACCCAAACCGGAGTAACACTACAAGTCCGGCCTGGCCCATTAGGTGTGTACGCCATACAGTATACATACATTGTAGTACCATATGGTGCGGCGATTTTCTTTTATGTACGTAATCTACCATGTGCGTAATATTATCGTAGTTAAATCGTGGTAATCTGTGTATGCAGTTAGTATTTTCGGTTCACTAAAGGTCTATTCTAGTTAGGTACTAGAGATTTGCTTAAACACCACCGTAAAAGTTGGCGGATTCGATTGAAGTCTTTTTTAAGGAAATATTTCTAATAGCGAGGAAATTACACCTAATAGGCCAGATTTGAATGGGCCAAGCCGGTGAAGCGTTATGGGGGCAATTGTGTTGCGTTTGGGAACGTGAGAAGAATTTGGTGTTCGGCTCGCAACTTTACGACAATAAAAACGATTAGACTCACACAACCACTCTGAAAGCTCATTAAGATCCCCACTGCTGTTTTTGCCATCACACACATAAAAAAAATAAAAAATTGGAGGAAGCTTACTAAAGTTGTTTTGGGGTTGGCCTCTTTTGTTGACTCTGGAGCTGTGCAAAAATAGCATTGTTGCGGCGTAGATTATATACGAAGAAGTACATTTTTCGTGTCGAGATGAAAGCATTATTTTAGAAAGGGGGTAAAAAAGAGGGAGAGAAAGGGCCTTCAAAAAAGGGGATATATAATAAAAGGAAAGCAAACCAGTCGGGAAAGAAAAAAACTATCGACGTGAGAATGTTTGACAAGTTAGCACAAACACACTTGAAGGTATTGTTGCACTCTTCCTTAAGTCTATACGTGCGGGAAGTGCAAATGTGTGTAGCTTCGTTTAATTGTTGGCTTCTTCCTAGTTTTATGCTTTGAATTCGAGCCGATGCGAGCGGATAAAGCTTAACTCTTGATGTCTGCCTCGCCTTGGCGCGCGGAGAGAAACGGCTCCCGCTAACAAAGAAACTTTCCCATCTTTGCGAGCGAGCGCGTTTAAACAAGTCCTAACTTGTAAACCCAGCTTCCGTGACACTCTTGTCTACATTTTTGCCCACTAATTGGCTCTGGAAAATAATTCTCTAGTTCGGATTCTCCAACTTTTAAATTTGCTCAATGCACATAAAGTTGTCACATCCAAGGCTTCTTTCAGGGCGAAAGTTGTATATCCCGTCCGAACTAAAAGCAGCCGACCTTTCTAATAAGGTCAGGCGGGCACTTGTAGCGTCATGTCCGGGCTGCCTCACTGAATGCCACGTCGACTCAATAATGAATTTTTGATATGGAGCCGGTCGAATGTTGCTCCTAACCGGGACACGTCCGCCTACTCCGGCTTGCTGTTTACCTCGCGCCGTGGCCTTTCTTTAGAACAAATTTGTTCCTTTACTACGCCATCTAAAACAGTGTGAGGAATGGAAAACGGGACATCAAAATCAACCCAAATGAACTTAAGTTAATCAATTACTGGGAAAAAATCCTGTACTGGTTAGTCAGCTGATCTAATAGGATTCTTTTGAAAGTCCAGTTTTTCACTCCTGTCCGTGAAATGGCGGACTTTGGCTCAGGAGCTTGGCCTGTAGGCAGAGCACGCAATGAGGTTCCTTTCGTTGTAAATTGTATAAGCTAATGGGTCGGTCTGTCGTCTCTTGGGAGTCATATAAAGGGATGGGAAGCTTAAAAACTCCTTTGCTGATAAGAAAGAACCTCCTTTGCTCCCTAGTTACCGCGTAGGATTTGCCTTATTTCCGTTCAGGCCCAAAAGTTTTGCTGGCGAACTTGCAGAAAGAAACAAAGTACAGTGGCAAAAGGTGGCGGAGACACACAAGAGGCAGAACATCCGATACTGGTATACCAGCAAAAGGAAAACTTCTAAGACTCGTTTTACTTTCATGATTTATTGTCCAGACTCCAGAGCATCAATAACGGATCATCCCCCCCCCTCTCGGAACCCCAAGGTGACGCTGTTGTTGTGTCGGAAATGAGCGGAGGATAGATCCAACGAGTCACTAATTACATTAATAGGAGAACTCACGGTCTGGCCCAGCTCAAGGTATCAAAATACCGCGCAAAGTAATACGAAACCAATAGAAAAGCGTCTGATAGCACCGAACCTATTCGCAAATCCAATCCAGTTGCCTTTCCAATTCAAAGATTCCTTCCTTTAAGCGATTCTTTTGATTCTTTCGATTCTTCTCTTGGATAATCAATGCCTTCGACATAAAAACTTTTTTCAATAAACGCGTTCTTGCACGCATGGGGTTACACGTAGCTAAAAGCAGCGTGCTCTTTCGTTTTAGAGTAAGTACCCTTATCATCATTAACCCCTCCCCCGCACTAGCCCGCTCCTCCCCCCGCCCTCTTGCGTCGAGAATATAAGCTCCCCAAAAAAACAAAAACGCGTAGACCCTCATAATCATAAAAAAGATGTTTAATTACCCTAGAAAAGGGGAACGGAGGTCAGTTATCCGAGACAATATAAAAGACAATCTATAATAAGAATACACCGAGGGTTGGTGGTGGTAAAAGGAAAAATAAAAAATGGAAGCAGAGATAAAGAAGCATGCAGGGGGAGGAAGAATGGCAGATTTAATAAGATCTTTGTTTGCGTGTGCCGGGTGGGAAAAAAAATAAATAATACCTACTTGTGCAAGGAGAAACGACGTGGAATATATGTCTCCAGCTTAGCATTTATCTTGCTGTTCCGAGTTAAAGCCTTCCAGGATTGTACTTGTAGACATTTGTCATTCGTCAAGCCTCTTTGGCTGGTACTATATAGCGGAAAAGCTGCAAGTAATTATTCTTTTTTTTTTTGTATTTTCCCGGAAGATCCGATGGAAAATGGCAAGGGTAAGGGATCGCATTCACCGCGCTTACTGACAGGCAAATGGGCTCGCTCGCGGGATAATAAGAATGGAACGTATCGCACGATCGCCCCATCTGTAGGCTACCATGCAAAAACCCAACCTCGGCACGCATGTAATTATAATCCGCTGCTGCATGCTGTTTTGAAGCGTCCATAGCGTTACACGAAGATAAATTTAAAAAAAAATGAAAGACAAAAAGGGTAAAATAGAACGCATGATTAGGTGCAATTCACAAGGTAATTGGGTACAAGAAGAGACCAGATACCGTAGAGTCCGGCGATCTTCTAGTGTCACGCAATTGAAACATTTTCGGTTTGGGTTCATCGGGTTTTACGTGGAACTGATTTGCTGCAAAAAAAAGCGGAAGATAATTGGGAGGAGGAGACATTCGGGGCTTAATTCCAGCGGAAAGCAAAGTTTGGCTGTCGCACAGCAGGCCACCAACCGTTTCTGTAATTGAGTATATGTGTGGTCCTCAACCTACCCTGAACCCCCAAAAAACTCGTGCAAATGGAGGCAAATTTGGGTTTGGCGGCCTGTTAGGAGGCATAAACCAGGCAATTTAAAACAGTGGGTTGTCGCTTTCCGGTACATTTAATTTTTTTGGAGTGTGTTTTGGGGCGATGCAGTAATAAGCAAAAGGAATTTAAAGCAGAAAGAAATCGTTAGTTTTAAGAAAAAATTTGCGGGAGATGACGGAGAGGAATGAGAGGAAGGATTTAATCATCACTAAATAGTCGTGAAGGTTTTAGGATCATTCCAATGGTAGATGCAATTAGGGGTCCCCCCTCGTAAGGAACTAGAGGGGACATGTCAAGACAGGCTTAAAAGCTACGTGGGCTCATCAACACTGCCGCATATTACTGCATAGGAAACTTGAATCTGGGTTTCAGAAATGGCCCATTCACGCAGCTTATTTAGCACGTAGAACTGCGTGGGTTCGGAGCGAGATTGCGGAAACACACAGGCAAAGCCACATAGATTAAAAGAGGGGTTAGGAAGAGATACTTCTTAGCTCCGCCTCCTTTCCTTGCTGTGAACGTCGTCAGCGAAATGGAATATGGAATCTTAAAAAGCAGTAATGCTCTTTTACGAACGTCTTTGGGTAATCTCGAAGATGGAAGAGGTTTTTCAAGAAGCGTATAGCCCTAAAATGTGCGAGTTTACTACCTTCCCAAAATACCCATTAAAGCACCTTCATTAACGTTTTCGTTGCGAATTAACGCTGGAAGTTAATGCAGAAGTTTAAATGCAAAATTCCATCCGTTTTGCTGAACATCTAAGCTCCCGTTTACCTTAGCTTTGGTATAGGCGGTTAGCATGGGACGGCTCCCGTATCCCGTAGCTTGGGATTATAGCCGGTTAGCATGGGACGGCTCCCGTGTACCTTAGCTCGATAGAGGCGGTTAGCGTGGGACGGCTCCCGTATCCCGTAGCTTGGGATACGCGGTCAGCATGGGACGGCTCCCGTGTAGCTTAGCTCGGTAGAGGCGGTTAGCAGGGGAAGGCTCCCGTATACCTTAGCTTGGTAAAGCCGCTTAGCATGGGACAACTCCAGTATCTCTTAGCTTAGGATAAGCGGTTAGCATGGGGAACTTTGGAACAACTTTTCGTTAAAACCAGCAAATTTCGTGAAACAATTCTTTGACAGTAAGCTTGAGCATACTAACAGATGGTGCTCAACCAATCCACCTTTTTTCCCAATGAATAATAACTTAGTAACATGCAAATGAAGTTTGCAACTATGTGGAAAACGTTGCCTAAAGATATGTCCTTTTTGAGTGTGCATTGGGTACTTAGGAAAGAAAACTTTTGTTTTATGTGGTAATGGGTATCTTTAATGGGTAATGGGTATCTTTTTGCTAAGTACATCTTTATCAATGCTAAGTATACCTATAATACCTACAGACATTCTTACGAAGAAGTTTTAATTTAGTACCCGTATAAAATTATCGAAGGAGCCGTAAGTAAGAAAATCTAGTTTTGCATTGTAAGGAAAGCTAATAATTTAGTAAGTGGTAATTTCTTAATGAAAGAAATTCACCTTTCCTTTGCTCCTTTGTAGCACTATAACAAGGTCTTTTCTTTCTGAAAGAACTGCGAATTTGCTTTTATTTTGTATTTTCCGATGCAGGATATGAATGGCATAAAAGACGTTTTATTTTGGGATTTTTCCCCAAAATACGAGTTAGATTTGCCAATGTCTGGGTTAATAAGCCCTATCTCCTCTCCAGCTAGCTTTAACAGCTATGGCTGCCATAAAAATCAGTGCGATGTCGTAAGAAAGTGTCGTCTATACATTGGAATGACAAGGAGCAATCCCGGAAGGAAAGACGTCGTAGGAAAAGCCTTTGCTGCAGACCATGTCACTTTTAGTACTGGAATATAAAAAATAATAAAATAGTAAGAATAAAAGTGTTAGCAAAGATAGAAAATCTTGGCAAAGTCAGCCAGTAATCAAACTTGCAGGGAATCTTACCGAGAAATCCGTTTACTTCTCAGCCATAAAGCTTCTCTACAGCATAAGCTTTTTTAATAGTCATGCTTATGAAGGAGAAAGTACTAGCACAAAAGCTATGCCAACGGACTCGAAATTAAGCTCCTCCCCCATTCGGTGGCCCATTTTCCTGACTTTATTCCAAGAACATCCAAGACTTCCTTCGAAACCCCCATGGGAGATTTCCTCCCTGCTTTCTAAAGCTGCAAGGGTTTGTGTCGTGTCCCCTCTCTCACCCCTCGCCACCTTCAACAAAAGCATTTTCTTGGCCGTCTTCAAAATTCTTGCCAAGAGTTCTGGGCAAACAATGGAGACCTATCCAAAAGTGCTGGTCATATATACAGCAGTCCCAGGGAGTGTCCCCAAGTATTTTTCATCTCTCCACCTGTTTTATTGGAGAAATTCCGTCATTTTTCATAGATCTATGACGGAAGTCAGTCGGGAGCAAAGACATAAAAGAAGAGGAGTCCAGCAGTGAGAATAGAGAAGTTTATGGAAACTTGACCTCTTCGTTCACATAACTATAATAATATCCCCAAAGAAGCAGAAACGAAGAGTATTAACCGAACAACTTAGGATCACTGTGCTATTTCTTTTCTAGAACCACCGAAGGGCGGAGTTTTCCGGTTTGAAGAGGAGGGGTGGGGGTTGGTCATCTTTGGGAAACCCCATTGTTTCGGCCATGCTGGATCTTCGGAGACAAGATGATGGCACGTTTTACGACATGTGAAACTGACTATTGCAGCAACGGACGCTTCAAATTCGAACGCTACCCCCCTCTTCTTTTGGGTTGCTCGCTTATGTCAAATGCTAAAGTGATAAACCTTGAAATGGTCGACTTGTTTATAACCTTGTAACTTTTCACACAAATCACTCCCATTTGCTTCAGTTGTGAAGGCAGTAGTTCCCTAAGGTGATGAAATTGTACCAGGAAAGTTACTTAGAATATTCTGGGAATATTTGCGATATGCTTCGGAATTCGCACTATTTGTCTGGATAATTTTGAGTATTTATTGCAATAACTTAAAATACTCCTTGTAAACTTAGGAACAGGAATGGTGTTTCTAGCTATGGCTAAATATAACGCCGTTTACGTAAGTTTTTAAGTTTATTTTTATAACATTATTTAATATAGCCCTGGCTTGAACAGTCGCTCCGTGTGTAGGTTTGCAAATGAACCCTGGGTACCAGTGAAAAGCTGTTTAGGGTGCGTGTACTTGTGTGTTTACTCCAGCGAAGATAATTTGCATGAGCCAGAATCTCCCCAGAACGGACTTGGAATTTGCAACAAGGGTTTTCCTGTTCGCAAACCCATAGCTTAAAAGCTATAAAAAAAGGGATCCTGGGGCGCATCCGTGTCATTAAATTTCCCTCCTCGCTTAATGAAATGCCTTATTTCAAAGCTTTTCAAAGTCGTTCCAAAAAGGTTCATTAAAATTTTCCTCATCTACCCCTATCCCTCGTTTCTTTTTCCTCCAAAGGTTAAACACACAATACTCCCCCTCATTATCGAAAGTTTATGTTCAAAGATCCCCTTGGCTAAAAAATATACTTGCTCTGTGTTCTCCTCCTACCCTACCTAATCTTTTTGTCATACTCATACATAGTTCATATCAAATCCAGAAATATTGTAAGAGAGATGGCAGCACTCGAGCTCCCTCGCTAAGCAAGGTGATGTACGACCTTCGTGCCCTGTGACCTTTCTCGCTCAATGCTTTCCAGAAGGGGTAAAGAAACAAAATATTAATATTAAGAAGAGAAAAACGGGTCCGACATATTTATCTCTCAAAAGTTCCCCCCCCCAAATAGCGACAACAACGGTTAGCGAAGACGTTTCAGGCCTCCAGAGACAAACGAGAACACGCCCCGTCGCTGTGATGTTGATCCCAAAGGTGCTTTTAAAGAGCAAATAGCTATCCAAATCACAAGTTGAGTTTTTGATAAGATTTATTCTACAGTATTGTTAAAGCGATTAAATTTGCTCGAAATTGTTTATTCAGGAGTTGTTGGCGTGCAAACTTTCGGTCATGCCGTCAGGAACGTTGTCGTAACGACACGGACGACACGCCGTGTCGTTGCAGGTCGTGTGACTGTTTTTGTGTTGTGACTATAATTGTGAAATTTCTTTCTTTACTAACTTAGTTATTATTTCGCGCATAATAGAAAGAAAAATATCATTAGAAACTAGATTTCTGCCCCGACTGTTCCCAGATTAATTCTTTTCACTTCTAAATCTATCATTGATATCTCATTGTGCTTACTGGCCTTCCTAGAAAGAAAAAAAGCAACGAAAACCAAATTCCGAGGAAGGATTTCGTGGTCAGTGGGCCTTCCCGGAATGTTTGTTCTCCGAAAAAAGTTTAGAAAAATGTGAGCTAAGCGGATGTACTAGAGGTCTAGAAATGCTACAGAAGAAGCGCAGAAATGTGAAGAAATGCGAAGAAGGAATCCTCTCTAGTCTGACCTTTAAACTACAGGTTTCCCTTTGACTCAATTGCTCGTACCAAATGATCCCCAGCTGTAAGCATTCCCATCTTGAAATAGCTTTTGAAGTTCTCTTTCTGCCCCAGAAAATTCATAAATAACGCTGGTCTTTTAATAATGTCTTACGTTTATCTATACCTTTAGGGGTGGAAACGTTCGGTTGGGACGGGTTAGGACCGTCTCTGCACGCCGCCCTTGTGCCTCATGTAAGCCTCGGTCCCCAGTGAGTTGGCCTGCCGCTTTTCATTGTTGCCATCCCTTACGCGGTTTCAATTTTTGATTGTTGGCATTGTTTTTCAAGGCATTTGGTTCCGAACCACGCTTGAATGCGTATCTAAAGCCCCTAGACAATCCTGGCTGCCTGATACGAGTGTCTTCGCAACTTAGACCCAACACAACAGCGCCCACAGAAGGGGGCTGGCGTGGCCCTGTTGCTTTAGCCGCTTCAGCAACAATCGAGCAGAAGATATTGTTGAAGGGAAGCTTTTCTTCCCTGTATCCTTTGCAACTTTGGTTTAAGGGGAAAGGGGGTAAAGAAGATGCCAATGCTATGGGCCCATGCGATAACGAAGAACTATTATCGATCCCTCAGGCAAGACGCCTAACCCCACCCCCTCAGGAAAGCTTTGGGCTTTTCGGGGGAGGGTTCTTCGAGGAGCTGTAAATTGAAAACGGGAGAAGAAGATACTTTTCCCTTTTTCGGTCTTAGCCTGAGGGGCAGAAAAGCGCGACGAACGACCTCTTGGGTCCGGGAGCTATTCTTCTTCGTCCCGTATCGGTCTGTAATTGCGGCAGAAATTTCGGTTCCGAGAGGGAACCTTTCGCCGCCTCATGGAGACCTTTTCTTCACTGTCCTTCGCCTCCCATCACTGCCGCAATTGATGTTGACACTCCTTCTTCCATAGAACGCGACCTTTTCTTTAGGTGGGCGGAAGACGATCTACGAAGAAATGTGGCAGTCTTTTGGAAGCTCTTGTTTCGCCTTGCTGCCTTTTGTGGGTATCAGGAGATTTCGAGAAAACAGGCCGTAGGTAAAGGTCTTGGGCGTTTGAGAGTTGAGACAGAAATTTCTTCCTCTATTTCTTTTTATTTGAGCCCGAGGTTCGGATTTCTTGTTCCGACCTCAAGCTTTAGTTTACTGGGCTGTACGAGCGAGAGAAAGGGAGAGAGAACGCAGAAATCCTAAACATCTACTGTGTGGTTTTATGCTGGAAAATTGATAAGGCAAAATCCCTCTTTTTGAGGTTTGGAGGTATTTTCCGCTTCGTCTTCTTCTCCGCCGCGAAGAAATAATTAAAGCAAGTCAAGAATTTTGTCGTTTCGTGTAAACCCTTGAGAGTCACCCTTCCCCACACAACTTTGAGCTAATGCGTGAATATGGATGAGGACAAAAAAGAAAAAAATTTGAGATGGAACAAAGAATTGGGTAGAAAGCTTTTCAGTAGCAGAGGATGAGCTCTGTGCTATATCATAGTCGAAGGCGCAAGCCGCCAAGTTACGAGAAGTTTGAATTGCGGAGTGGAGTTGACTTATTTACAGCAAAAACTGGTATTGAACCTTTCTGGAAGAAAGTCGGTTAGGAAAGCTACGAAATAGTTGTATTCGTTATTATAATACGCGGAACCAAACTTAGCCGCCAGCTGCCAAAGCTGCAATTAATATTTCCGAATTTTCGGAACCAAATCTGGTCTAATCTTTAAGTTTCAGATTTATGAGAAGTACTTTCTTCATTCCATGCACAATTCACAGAATCGATACTTGTTGTATAAATTCTGTACAGTTTTTTATTCGATATAACAAATCCATATACATTCACAAGAAAATAGTATTTAAAACAGAAAATAAATTGCATTTTCATTCATTTATTTATAAATTTACAATTCCCAGACATAAATGTCGATATTAATTCGCTATAATATACAAATCGATATCACAAATGTATATAAATTCAAGAAATAGTTCTTATCCATTATTTACAATTACCAGAAATCGATCTGTGTATATTCAATATGTATAATCGATATAGCGTACATCGATCTAGTACAAATCGATATTAAACGCTTTAGCTGTGAAATTCTCGCCTTTTACCAGTATAATTTCCCTAATAACGTTCATTCGTGTTTGTCTAAGATTAACTTAGCACTAGCTTAGTGACCCCCAGGAATTGCTGTTAAAAATAGATGAACAGACAAAATCTATGAAAGGAAAAAAATCGATTTTACTGTCGGAAAACAGTACCGCTAACGTTATGTCTAAAGTATAGCCTATTAGTTAGACGAAGGCTTACTGGATACTGGTTAAATGTAATACCAATGATTATGCAACTTAAGTTGTAGGAAAACTGTTGGAAAATTGCGAATCTTTTAGCTAATTGGAAAGGCCCTTTGACCTTGACAGTAGTGAAAGATCAAGGGCCCCAAGATCCGTAAGTAAGTGACCATTCGGGTTAACGAAACACTTTGGCCTTTCATATAAAGCTTACTGTGGGGGTTATTCTAGCCGAAATCTAATAAGGGCTTTCATCCGTAACCAGCTAAAATAGCAAGAAACTTGAATTGGCAGTTTTCCAAGGTTACTGGAAGTCGTCGAGAGCTTTCCTTCAGCATGGCTGACTTGACTTTTAGGGAGAGAGCGAGAAAGAGAGAGGTCGAGTGCCCTGCTGCCGGCTGGCAACCCTTCTCACCCCATTACATTCGCTCAATAAATACTGGCCTATTCTTTAACCCTCAAAAGTAGCAGGAAACGAGGCAACACCGCTTTCCACGTCAAGTAATCAAGTTTATACTGTATCCATGGCCTTGATTGTCCCTTTAAGACTCGACTGTCAGTCTTGCTCTCGATTCACTTGATACTCATATAAAGCATGCTAGTTACTCTAAAACGTCTTATATCGTCTTCCATAAACTTATAAGCTAAGGTGGTAGAGCATTATCCTTCAATGTGCTTGTCTAAATATATAAGTTTGTCCAAGTTTGTAAAGTCCTCATTCCTGTCTCAAATCACCGGGATGCAACTTTACAATTGCCACAACTTGGCAACTCTTGGATGTGATATATGCTCTTCTTCTCACAATAACTTTTGATTGCTAGTCCGTGAAATTGCAGCTCGCGAGCTAACAGTCTTTAGTTTAACGAACGAGAACGACTGTATTCAAAGTAACATACGCCTCGAAAACAAATCGTCAGATTTGCTGACAAGGTTTGCATCTTGCACCATGGGATTATACAACGTATTATTTTTTTATTATTATTTTTTGAAAAACAAACAAACTTAAATTAGTGAGTGGCATGGAACAAAGGAGACAAAACATATCAGGGATTTTCTTTGCTAAGGTAAACAAAACAATAATTTACAAATTATTATTGGGCTAAGGTGGCCGCGATTTTCGTCCCAATGTTGTGGTGGTTTTCTTTTTCGATTTGTGTTTTTACAGTGCACTGTACTATACGATGGCTGAGCCAATGTTGGGGAATGTTTTCTTGTCACGGGTTCATGGTTAAGAGATGAGGCTTTAGTATAAATAAGCTTTGGGTTCCGGTACGGGCTCTCCGCATTTGCCGTAATGCTTCTTGGTGACCAACGACCTGGATCTACAGTGTTCCAGTTCAAGGAAGCACACATTGGAGTAGGTTTTGTTGTCCGACCCTGCAATTGTGAAAAGTGGTGGAAATTTCTTAGATTTTCGTCTTTTTGCTCTCTTTTACAATACATTTTCAAGTTTTTATAAATAATAAGAAAGAATTGACAGTCAATTGGCCGCTTCTTATGTAACACATTAGGACTGTTTCGTCAGTCATTTCGGTGTTTTTACGGAATTGAATGAAGAAAAAGATTTAAAACGAAGAAAAAAATTCAAAAATGACTGAAGAAATGATTGGAGAAAAGCCATTATAACAAATACAGTACCTTTAAAAAAAACGACCCGTACTACAAAGCGTACCGTCCTAATGGCCCGCAACTGTGCGTCTGGGAACAGCACTACGGACAAAGCGAACGGCTATTCGCACTTCGCAGTGCTGTTTCCAGATGCGCAGTTGCGGGCCATTAGGACAGTACGGTTTGTTGGGGTCGTTTTATTTTTATTAAAGGTACTGTACAGTGGTAGCATAAAGATACGCAAACCAAATGACAACAGTGAAATGTGAGCTAAAGATGAAGAGAACTTGACTCTAGTGTTTGCTGTACGTATACTGCCACAGGACCGTCAACAATAATGAAATTTCCATAGAAAGAAGGTATATTCTTTGTATGAAAATTCATTATTGTTTACTGTCCAATTTCCTTAGAAAATTCCAATTACCATACAACTAGAAAGTAGATTTTCTGCTTTATTTTTTGAGAGAAGATAGTGTCTTGCTGTGGGCAGTTGCCCTTTAGAAGTAATATCAATACTTTAGGAGTAATAGAATTTTTCGTGAAGAAAATGTAAGCTTAATTACCGCAAACTGGGTCGTATTCGGTAGAACAAATACGGTTGCAGCTGGTAAAACGGAAGCCTGCTACCGCCAAGCAACGTTTCATGGGTACTTCGTAAACAAATTTCCCGCAATTGTTGGCAAACATGTTGCACATGTTACGGTAGATTTTCAAATCACTGCCACAGACGCTCTGGCTTTTCTTGCTGCATGACTGCCCGCAGTATTTGGTCATGAGACAGTGCTTGCGAGCAACAGCAATTACGCGTTGTCCACAGCTTTGGCGTTTCATTTCGCATAACGACCTGCAATTGGGGACACAAATTAAGATTTCATCGAAGGAGAAGGGAGGAGGGAAGAGGGGGGTCTTGTTTCATGAAAGGAAGAAGGAGCCGAGTTCAAAGCAAGCGCTTCTTAACAAGCTGGCAATTACCGGTACACGTTTCCATCCGAGGCACAGATTGGCTCGTCATCTTGCACGTCTTCAGGACAGCTGATCGCCGCACAGGAAGCGGTTTCTTCCGAGGTGAGGTTGGTACAGGGGCCAAGATGGGCTAATTCCGTGCTTCGGCGACAGGAAGCCACTTTTAACTCGCAATCCGTGTAGGTTTGCCCGTCATTCCCACAAAACAGTTCGCTGGAATCTTGAGTGGCGTTAGAACTGCACGTAATTTCGGCACAACGCATCGCTTTCGCTGCACAGCGGAGCCAATCAACTTGGATGACTTTCCCATTGGCTTGACTGATTCGTAAGAGACAAGAGAAAGCGTTAATCTCATCACTTTTTATTACTTTGACAGGTTAAAAATCAATGGCTGAAGCGAAACGGATGAGAATGAAGCTTTCATGTTACTTTTTTTCTTCATTATTTTTCTTTTTTTTACGGTTTTCGAGCCGAACGAGCCGAACAGAGCAGAACAGAGTAATATTGCGAATAATGTGATAAAAAAGGAATATTTACCCCAGACAGTTCAATTTGCGCATCTGACACAGGCTGCTGTAGATGTTTCCTTTATAGTTTTTGTGGGGGTAAGACAGAAGAGTATAAATCAGATGAGCAAACCCTTGTCACCCCAAAAGTGAGGGATATTAATTGATAAAAATTTACCATCTGAGCCGCAAACTGGACTCGCTTTTTCGTCTTCCTGGCAATCTGATGCGCAGTTGGTAGCTGAACGCTCCTGGGGGGCGCAGTAAGTCATGGGGACTTCGAACACATGTTTTCTGGCGGGACAAGCGGAAGAACAGAGAATTCATTAACTTGTGGGACACTCGGAAAGGCTTGTAATGACTGAAAAAAGAAGTTCTGGACGATTTTTTCCCTTTTTTTACGTTTTCTTACCCTGTCAAGGAGGATTGTTTCCTTAGAAGACAAGAAGAGGCATAAATTTGGCCATTAGAGCCGCACACAGCTTTGGACGCTCTCCAGCACGAGTCTTTCGAGTGCTTGGTCAATAGGCAATGCTTTTCTTTCGTTTCTACTACGCCTTGTCTATAGGAAGGACACAAATTTAAGGTCCGTGTTAGTTCGGAGTTAGCAGCAGAACAAAAAATGGAAAAAAAAACGAGTGACGAGTGGTTCGTTGGGTCTTTACTTGCAAGTTTGCTGCTTTAATGTGCAGCGAGAAGGATATACGTTCCCATTACTGGCGCAAATGGGTCCATCAGCTGGTGCACCTCCGCAAGTCTTGGGACATTCTTCTTCAGCCACGGTTTCGTTGGCACATGGGCCCATATGAGCCAGACGTATTCCTCGCCTGAGCAATACATATAAATTATAATTATCCGAGGACCTAAACTTAACTTGCAGAAATTCTTACCGGCATTCCTCGACCATCATAACGCAAGTATTAAGGTACTGAAACGGCAAAAAAAGGGCAAAAAAAATGAATTAAGAAGATTAAAAGTGATTAAAAAGTTCTGGAATGTACCGTCCGACCGTCGGATCCGCATACCAAATCTTCTTCGGAATTACAGTGGTTCTCACAAAGCGATCCTTTAGCTCTGGTACATACTTCTGGATCTGCTACCACCGCATCTGAAGATACGAGTAACCATAAACAAAGATACAAACGTAACTGGGTAAATAAACCAGGCTAGTTAGGGTTCTCTTTTTGTTTTGTAAGGTACATTATCACAGCTTGAGTTTTGACCTACTGGGGCACCCTGACCGACATCTTTTCCACGAAAAGTTGTCGGTTAACCGGGCTCTCAAATTGTTTAAGAGGGGTTGTTTTATGCTTACCACCGTCGCAATTAGACTTGTGCAAAAAACATTCGTTGCTGTAAATCACTTTGTCCGAGCCACAAACAGGTTCGTTGGACTTGGGGCAATACTTGGGACACGGACGAGTTTGGTCTGCGACAACCCATGGTCCTGAAACTGTACCAAAAAAAACATATAAGTCTTAAATTCAGTCCACAGGAATTGAAAATTCAACGACAGCAAAAAAAGGGGAAAAAAAAATAGTTATAAAAAGATACACCAGTTAGACAGGAAATATCCTGGAACCTTTCCCACCATGAAAGACACATTAAATGCGTTCAATACGATACAATTTACGCTCTTTCTTTGTTCCCTGTAACAATTTCAACTATCTGATTCTTGTTTTTTTTCTGTCTTGTCAAATGGACTTATGGTTGCTTAACAAGCGAGTTTTTCTCCAACAGAAAAACTTTGATTTAGCGCCGCATTTAATCTTGATATCTTGACGGCAAGATATGTTCGATTTTCGGTAAATCTTCGCCTCAAAAGCCCTTAAGATCGTTTTTGCTATGCTTAGTCGTTAAAACTTGAGCTTTGACGACACGGAAATTTCCATAAGGGCGGTTTTGCTATGCTAAACTGTTGAAACTTGGACTCTATTAACATGGAATATCCATAAGGGCGATTTTCTATGCTTAACTGCTCAGACTTGGACTCTATTAACATATAGTAGGAATAAGGGCGATTTAGCTACTATGTAGGGAAAAGATTCGATGTTTAGCCTCGAATGGGGTCGTTTCCTGAAGGAAAATGTTCGATTTTAGATTGTTCTCTGCGAACGCTCGATTTACCAGCCACAGTGATTTGATTTATTTTTTCGGCGTAAAGGTGGCGTACTTGTTGGTCAGGCATAAACTCGCATATGGCGGTGTCATGTTTAGCAGTTTGCGTTATTCGTTTACGAGGTTGTCTGACTTTGCTTGCTTCGCTGCTTATGAGGTATTGTATTGCATGGCAAGGGTTGTCCACCTACACGTTAATAGGATATCTCGTAACTTCCCCGTTACTTATTGCTCTTTTAATTACCACCCATATAGTGGGCTAAAAGCGCATTCTCCTGGTTAGATATGCTACTAATCTTTGGGCTCGGGCAGCCATGCTTGAAGAGCATTGTCCGTTACGGAAACAAGGCAAACAACGCCGGAAGTTAATGACATTGGCAATTTGGGGGGGAGGTACTGTACTAGACACTTTTTTCGTATCTGTCTCCGATATTGTCCTCTTTTTTTAGAACTTTTTTCTCTTTCAATTTCTTTTTTGTTTTACCTGATGGCGTGAGACACGTATACTGAATAAAGGAAGTTGTTTGCAGCCAGAAAGCAAGCCACCAAACTCGCATTTGAGCGTCTGCTACAGCGATCGGTAACCATGGAAGAGGCACAATTGATACAGTTTGTGGATTCAGGTAAAGCAGGTCGAGATTTTGGCAAAGCATTTCCGCACTTGAATAAATACCTAACGAGCCAAAAACTTCTCTTTTTGTGACTACCACTACCACCTTTAAGTGACAAGAGACTGGACTAGACTGGCGCAAAATTAGTCAGCGATCGACGATACTGACCACGAAAGGAATGCTTTCTTCTCTTTTGTTTGCGGAAGGTAAAAAAAACAATTAGGGAAGAGATCCTAGCGAGAAAAAATAAATAAAAAAATAACCAAGAAGTCTGGCAGCACAACACCTGTTCTTATTACAAATGATGGCTCGCTGGTCAGTTACTAAAAGAAGAATAGAATCGCCAAGAGCAGCAGGTCTTTGGCCCCTTTTAGTTATATGAAGCAGAATACTAAAAGCGACGCGACGCCGCAAGCCACGTGGTTATGGTTTTGCTTTGGTCAGTTGCAGTGGCAAATATTTTCCCATCCAATTCCCCAACTTACCAACACAGTGCTTTCCTTGTGTGGCAGTACTTATTGTACCAAACTAAAACCATTCGCGTGACCGTCTTTCCTTCCCAAGTTCTTGGCTAATCCCCACGTCGACCATAGTCAATACAACAATTTTGTAATCAACTTACCCGCTAAGAAGATCGTTAACGAAAGCACGCTGAGGTGGTACTGTAACATGGTAACGAGAATTCGAATTTTCTAGAAACTTCAATCACAATGGCGAGTTATTCGGTAGCGAATCCCTTTGCGAGCGCTTCCCCGCAAAATTCGAACGTTTTTGGGCCTGCTGTTATCCGTCCAAGGGATGGCCCAAGCTTTCGTGTGCAAGAGCCTAACTTTAAAAGTTTACCGCTACCGATGAAGGTTAGGTACGGTCTGCGAGAGAAGAGCGGATGCCTGGACAGTTTTTGTGGTGCTCAAGTGCTGAAGCACCTCCCCTCTTGTTTGAAAAGCAAGCCGAAGGAAATTCCGCTGCTTTGTTGCGTTCTCGAAGCTCCGCTTCTAGCGAACATTGAAAAAAATCTCCTTTTCTCTTGATACTCCCACCTGCTGCGTAAGAGGAGGACAGTACACTCACCTTTATGTCCTTAGCCAACGCATATCATCTACGCTTCAATCGTATTAGCGTTGGTTTTGAGCTCGTTTTGCTCGTTTCGCTCCTAAAAGCTGAGAGACGTCTCTATTAAAGGTTATCTCTCTGCAAAAAATTAAAACTGCATGAAAGAGGGGTAAAGAGAGATATAAAACGGCGCTCTTGTTTACGAATAGCGGAGGTTTTTGGTCAAGGCTCATTACAAACGCTTACGGAAGCTTACATGAAGCATGCGGAGGCTCATTTGACGCTCTACTTCGAAACGGACTCACTGTTCATCCCCTACTTTTTTCCTTGCTTAACGACCAGGAGTTTTTATTGTGTTCGTTGACATATAGAAATACGAATTGAAAAAATCAAAATCAAGTAAGCGTGGAGATAGATCAATCTTTAAAGTCCTGCGATAGCCTGAGGCGGTTTGGGAAGGACGATGGACGGTTCCTGGTCAGCGAACGATCAAAGTCGGCGAATTTAGGGCACCTCAAGTAACGCCAGCGAATAATGTAACTTTCTAAGAAGATTTTAAAAAATGAAGAAAGATTGACTGTTGATGTTGGCTTGGCTATATCATTTAAGCCGTTTTTTTTGGAGTTCAAATTGAAGCTTTTGTAAAAGAAACGACGGTTATCAAGCATCCTGCCAGGTCCTGTTACTCAATCCCCAGAACGTAGTGCAAATCTGGCTTTTCATGTGCAAAAGACGCCACAAAGTTGAGTTCGCTTCGATTGTGTAGCTATCAGAATGCGGTCATCATCTTTTGCTTTTCTTTGGAAAGATCAGGCAAGATTGACTTATTATTCAAGCACGGTTTCCGTGTTTACTAGACGTGCAATGACCTCACGTTGCTTATTTCAATGCCCATTACTGACTATTCATTAGCTCTTTTCTTGTCGTCACCCCCAAAAGGAAGTCTAGTTTCTAAAAGCGAAGTGAGATCCTTTCTGCCAATGAATATTTCAATGGTAGCAATACCATCTTCCCTTTTTTTGTCTAAACAAGTTCGTTATTGGGGGCTTTCAACTGAAATTTTCCGAGGGAAAACGAAAATCCTTGGGAAATCAAAGTCCGCTGTTGTTTGTCAACCCTACAGCATTGTCATCTCTAATCGTGAGAGAATTTCTTGAAAAAACGAGAATTTAGTGCACAATATAAGCGAACGGTCGCTGTGACTGTAATTAATTTCTTTGTCGACTGCAACTCTCGTTGCTGGCTTAATTGGCTAGCCAACGAATTTCCGTTAAGGGCTTTTGGAATTGATTTGAGTACTTCCACTTTTTCGTTGGTAGTATCTATACATGCGATCAACGTTCGAGAGTCGTGTGACACATTCAGCCACCCTTGCCAAGGAGAAAGAAGGAGGCAGATTCCGTGCTAGGTAAAAGTAAACCAAGTCATGTTGAGGTGTAAAGTTTCTAAATATGGGGTTACGTGTTCCTAAGCTTTTGCGTACGTTAAATGTACCCAGCACCTTGTGGAAATGAGCGGCCAACAAGTAGCATCAAAGTCGGCCCTTGAGGTTCTTTCTCTCTGTCTTTGACTCTAGAAGAATTTGAGACTCATTTCACCCCAAAGTCATCAAGAGCCCCCTAAGCTCCATTATAAGGCATAAGGTTAATAATAGGATAGCCTAAATTCCCCAGCAAACAAGAAGCCTGGAGCTCATTCATGCTCTACGACCATTCTTTAAGCTTCTTTGATTCAAACCAGCCTTTTTTCGGCCTCAAATAAACGTTCACCTCACACGAAACGCTAAAACAAGAACACGTATATGTTCTAAATTGGACCTTTGGTTAGTTAATAAAGTCGTAATTGCCTGGCCGGTAATATAAGCTCTAGTTGATGACCGAAAGATGACACTTTTAGCGTGCTTGGTGGCTCAGTTTCTCATGATAGACGATCAAGTATAACGCAAAGTATGCAAACACTTAACCAGAGAAAACTTTTGTAATAAAGAATGTTTTGGAGAAGCTTTTGTTTGGCTTGATTGCATCGCTTGGGTGTCACGGAAGGATTCGATGAACTCTTTTAGCCCAGTCGTCCTATGCTGTGCTTTTCATTGTTGATCAGACAGTGTTGGGAAAAAGGCCTATAGGGATGGCTTGGAAAGTATATTGTGAGGACAAGAAATGCGGAACGAATTATTCGCTACCGCCTTTTTTCTTTCTGCAATTACAGTGCCAAGATGGTCTTTTTTTCTGGGTGAAAACTGCTGGACACTCGGTAAGAGCCCTAGAGCCATTCAATTGTCTCAGTTTGGTGCTCATGAGCCCATCATCCCAACGTTTTCGTACCGGACTTAACATTGTAGGTACACCATTTTCGAACTGTCCAAGCATGCTGTTCCCAAACGTCGAGAAATTGTCCCTTCTTGTTTGCGATTCCAACCTTTCTCTTGAAGATCTTCTTCTTTCAATCCTAACGCATTTCACATGTGAGGAATGAGACAAGAGATAACACTTACTGTACTTTACGTACGATATGATTTGACCCGGAAATGCCACCGCAATAGCACACACACTTTATGGCCAGGCCCTATAACCTCAACCGACCCGTGTCACCACAATTAAGCTTTAGCAGAAGGAACAAAATAGAATCTAGGCAAAAGAAGTGGATAATCATCTTTGGCTGACCTTTGGTTCGAGTCTAGGTAACTCTAGGTAGCATTTTTAACGCTTTTCCCCTCCTTGGATCACGTTTTATTTTGACTGACCTACTCCCGGTCTTTCCCAACCGAGGCGAAAAAATGTGGAAAAAAATATGTTATTGAGCATTGTTTTTCCCAGGTGTACCCAAAGGGCGGCGCCTTGGTAATAATAACGTAAGTATAAAGCTCTAGGAGAACCAGGAAAAGGCATTTCCTAAAGCCTACCCCCCATTTAGCTAGTTCTTATTTGTTTGTATTATTATACGCCTTGGCGCTGACCTTTACCCTCGAATTATAACGGGACCTTGAAACGAGAACACAAGCAATTGAAGAGCGTGATATGGATAATTTCAAGCACACTACTAGAAAAAGACCCGTACGCCGTTTTGCTTCGGATTAAGCAATCTTATATTACGTAGAAACATAGAAACAATCTCACGTACAGTTATAAAAACAGTTGGGAGTGAACGAAATGGAAAAAGTTCACTTCCACTAATCAGCAGCTTTGCGTTTTCGTGATGGACGACGGCGTTCAGACTGACTGGCGGCCGGTAAGCTAAGTTGGCTCTGGTCGGTCACATCAGCCTCCTCTACAGCTGACTCATCTTCTTGCATAAGAGTGGAATCGTGAGGATCTTGACGATGACGAGCTTGCCAGGGCCGGTTGCATCCCGGGCACTTAAACTTGGGAGTTTTCCGCGTTATTTCCGCTATACAATGCAGGTGCAGCTTCGTGTCACAATTGCAACACTGAGAGCCCTATAATAACTAAAAAGCATAAGCCTAACGGAATATAAAGGAGGCGAGGATGAGTTTTACCTTAATTAAAAGCATTTGGCACAGGCGGCAGTCGGCCACTTCCTCAGGGTACAGCTCTCGGAGCATGGGATCCAACTCCAAAATGGACCGTGGCGTTAAAGAAACTCGGCCATTGTTCTAGAAAGCATGCAAAGTGAAAGAGACGTTTAATTGCGGTTCTGAGTAAGTAAAGCCGAGCTAGTTGTACGTCTTGAAGCCACTTTTTGGCGCAAAAACGGCCCAGGGCGTCCTGTCCTTCTGTCTTGCTCAATTTTTCCACGCTGTTACTCAAATTGAGGCACTGGGTTGAGGAAACGTAGCCATTTTCTGAAACGACAATTGCCTCCACAATCTTCTTAAACAGCTCTGTTTCCGTTGTCTTAAATTCGAGAGATGATCTAGATAGCAGTAGAAAAATAAGTTTAACAAATAAAGGACAAGATATAGTCGTTAAAAAGATGAACAATAATCAGTGTTGAAGTTTACCGTGTAGCAAGCGAATCGGTAGTGTTAATCAAGACGATAAAATCCTTCCCTGTGTCTTCGCAACGACGCTGTTTAATGGCCATTCGCAAAGGACGAAGCTTAGTATTCATTAGTTTCATGGTTTCTAGAATGGTGCGGTCGTCCACACCGTTTCGCGACTCTTCTAAAAGGGATCTGTTTAATCAGAGGTGAGAAACGGCTAAATAAAATTTTACCTTCATGAAAACATTCTTGGTAGAGTTTGTAAAAGCTCTCCTTGGACTGCGACGGTTCCACCAGCATTTTCTGGAGTAACTTACGGTGCTCATTACTGTATTCCATGCTGGCTCATTAAGTAGAGGACAAGTGAAGTAACTTATCTGTCTCTTGTTGCTTTTAAAGACCGGTGTTTGGGGTTTTGTCTTCTTTTTGCCGCGACACTGGTAATAGAAACAAACAGCGCTTTTGTGTGAAAACTGTGAAGTGAATGTCGGGAACGGTAGTGGGTAAAAGCCTATGGTAAAAGCGAACTACAACCGGCGAACGCGGGTAAAAGGCGGCTATAGTTATTATGACAGAGTTTTAATCTGTGTTTACATTACAGATTTGCGTTTATTAGAACGTTTTAGTATCAAGGATTCGATACGAAATACCAGGCACAAACGGGGATATTCAAAATTCCCGCGAAAAGGAGCGGAGTGGAATTCAACCCGGTTCGCTGCACGAGTTTGTCTTTGCCTTTTACTAATTCGCGCTTCGCCTCTTACTTACCACCGCATTTTCCGGTTTTCTAGAAGCTTGACATAGGTGGCGTTCTGTGTCAGTTAACCGAGTAAAAATTCAGTGTTGTCTGGTGTTTATTACCTGCTAAAGCTAATTAAAAGTTGAGGTAACTATAAACGAGCTGATTTAAAGACAAGTTTGTGTTCGGTACTACTTTATAGAACTGTCATAAATTAACTTTTATTCTGTGTGTATTCCAGATGGCTGACAATCGCGTTCATGAGATTGCCCCTGCCTCTGGCTTGGAAGGAGCTTTGGCAGTCGATAATGCTGATGCCAGACTAGATGGCTCGACGCCAGAACTTAAGAATCTTCAAGAACTGACCCATTTCGTAAGGACGCACTAACATTTTCATCCCATTTAAATTCTTAACACTTAAGGTATGCGACTTTTGCTTCTAGGTACAAACTTTACTCCAACAGATGCAAGACAAGTTTCAAGCCATGTCAGATCAGGTCTTGTCAAGAAATATCCTTTGATCTTACACATTTTATCTTAAAAACTATACTATAACAACCTTTGAAACCCCACTTTGAATCCTTTGGATTCAAATTGTAGCATTTAAAACGTTCAAACTCCTTAACTAAGATTTACTTGATGAGATGGGAACGCGGATCGAAGATCTAGAGCGCAATATTGGCGATCTTATGACCCAAGCTGGCGTTGAAGGAGGCAGTTCTACCACCAAATAATGCTTTATATGCAAGCCTTTTCCAGGCTGCCAATTTTACTACTTTTTCATTGCAAACATACGGCATGACTCTTGCCTGTTTCTTTGCCATTAGTACATGTCGTCAGTTGCACCTCGACCATTTTGTCTTCATTCCTTGCACAACTTTATTCATTTTCTCAAAAAAGTTCATCCAAATCAAGTTTCCCAAGATTTTCTAGTTCAGAGTTTTATTGCCCGCTTCTTAGACAATTGGCGGCGTATCACTGTCATATCGAATAAAAAAATCCATTCGACTTTATAATGTCTCTTGGAATATCACTATTATGTTCCTCTTAGAAGTTTAAAGGCAGCGGAGTGACCCGGAAACATTTCTCCAGAAAATTTTCCATAGTATGGTACATGTGTTGCTTCACGTTTAGGAGCTTGTAATCCGCGTGGGGATACATCTGAAATGTTTTAAAGAAAAATAATAATAATTAACTAAATTCTTGACCGATAAACTTTAGTTTTACCTGTTGTTGAAACCGAACTCCTTCGCGGGTCAGAGCTTTGACTAATTTTACAGCTTGCATTTGCTTCACTGGATCCAATGGACTAGGATGAATAAGCAGCAAAGAATCATTCTGGATTCTCTTCACTGACCGGGCTAAATTCCCCGTCACGTACTCTTGGTAGTTCTCCGAGGGTAATCCAATGTAACGCTCAGATAGCGTTGCTTCTAAAATAGCCAAAACAGGCGATTTTTTAAAAAAAAATAGATCTTTAAAATATCTAAGTTTTTCCGATATGAAGCTGTTTTGGATACCGTGTAATGACCAGTCTGTTATTGGAGCCACGGCAATGCTACATGATACCCATCCATTTCGGCCATCTTCCCTTATGGCTGCAGCCACGTACCCGCCAAACCCTTTCCCCCAAACTGCAATCCTCGTGTCGTCGATGTACCACAATTTGTTTTTCAGGGCACTACAGTAATTAAAAGGTTTAATTAAGCTGGAACGACCCTAATTTCGGTTCAGTCATTGTTAATCACTCTTATTTCTTAGAATAAAGTAAGAATTAATTTGGAAATTAAGGCCACGGGGTGTAGTTCAAGTAGTTGATCTTTTTTGCCGAGAGATTTCCAAGTGACGCAGTGTTTTATGATATTTTTAATAAGATATTTTAAAACCTTAATTGTTCAATTATATCGTTACATTTCGTTTGAATTTCTGTCTCAAATTTTGTTTCAAGTTGCGTAATTCTCATGACATAGGGTTACGACAGCAGTGCCATCTGTTGAAAGAAAAAAATCAACTTCTTGAACAACACCGTGGTCTTAAGGAAAGTTTCTTATTTAGTTATCTTCACTCACTTAGTTATGTGTGTTTTTAATTAGAATATTTCGGTAAAATTACGTGGAAGTAAAGGTTTTTTGTAATTATAAATGGATGACAGTCGAAATGAGTTAAATAATTCCGAAAAAGGTAAGAAACTATGTTACGACTGACGTAATCGTATGCAAATGGATATTTCGAAATGAAATAACTTAATAGCAAATTAAAGAAATGGTCGCACTTAATCATATGCAAATGATCTTCCATGGCCAATAGAACAGAGCCCTTGTCATGTCTCCTTTCCCGACCTTCCATCCTGGCATAAATGAAATGATGACTAAGGACTAGATAAGTGCCCCAGTCTCTAGTCCATCGCTCTGTCACGGTCGGCATTTCGTCAAAATCCGCTCTAAACGGGCCCAAAAAGCCGAAAAAAAAGTAAAGAATTAGCCAAAATAATAGGTAGTTATATGTTTAAAATGTTTTGTAGTATGAACGGACATTTCAACCACAAGCGGAAAGTGATTACGCTCATGGACGGTATCTTTCCATGACAAGGGCAGGTAGAGTCGTACGTGACCGGTGGATCCGTCTGCCAACTCAAAGTCAAAGGACCTCATACGAGGAGTTAACTGGCCCATTAATTTGTTGCGAAGGATGACGTTGCCCCTTAATGGCAAAATAGGTTGGTTGTCGGTCCTTGACCATAAGAAATGAGTCGGGACGTTCGGACCTTGGCAATGTAACGTGAAGTAATGGGTCGTTCCGCTAAACTCGGCTCTCGAGTACTGGCAAAACTGTTCGGGGCCCAACTTGCAGGTTATGCATTCCAAACCACTACTACTACTGCTCCTGCTGCTGCTAAGGGCATCAGCAGTGGGTGCTGTAGCATCCGGGACAACGTAAATGTGCTTTTGGGCCGGGGTCGCCAGAGGGATTCCGAGGAAAAACCTGAAGTGAAAGGTTGATTGGAGTTTTTTTCATTTTTAAGGATTATTTTTGCATTTGACGATATGTGTTGCGTTATTTACACTTGATGGGTGTTCTCGTTCCATGCCAAAATCTCGCAGACGGACACGCCATCATGGTACAAGGGCGTAGCTCGGTGGTTTTTGCCTCGAACGTGAATTAATTGCAAGGAAATATCGCCGTGTTCATCTTCGAGTTCTTTTGCGTATAAAACACTGCCTTTGTCTTTTAATGACGCAAACAGACGAGGATTGCCTAACCAGTGATGAAGGATAGCTTGCTCCATGTAAATCTATAACACATTTAACTTAAATCTAGTAGAATTTTGAAAAAAATTGCAATAACCACCAAAATCACAAGTTCGTATTTTTATGATTTCAAGGCTTCGCGAAACAATAACACACATCAGCGCCATCTGTGATTGTTTCGCATCACTATGCTAAGGTATACGGGAACCTCGAATCAGTAAACAAAGCACTCGAATGCCGTGGGTACTGACTCGACTGTACACGTTCAGGAAGTGAATACTTTAGTGAATAATTTAGTTACTACTTCGCGTGTGACTGGAAGAAAAATATCAATAGAAACTAGATTTTATGGTGTTTTTTCAAGACATGGTTGCTTTTTTGGTGGCTATTGTGTCCTTTCATAAGGTACTGTACTTCTTCGCATTGAAAACTCGGCGAGCGACAATGGTTTATGATGGTGTGATTTTGTGCACGAGACATCCATGCCACGGTGAGACTTAGCTCTCCATCCCATTGAACTTCGGCCAGCAAATAGCTTAATTCAAGCATTATTTTTTTTTATTTTATTTTTTTTTAGAAAAGATAAAAAGGAATGCGAGTTAAATTACTCTTTGGATGAAAACGGGGGTTGAATAGTCACGGATTGGGCCGGAGTGGACAAGTTACGGATATTGAGCGTTATTTGAGGCAATGGACCACCAGCCTTGGAAATTATGAATTATGATGGATTAGCCCCTCCACAAGATTCGCACTGGTGCTTTCTTGGCGCTGTTTACCTTGGCGTAGCGAAGGGCATGGGGAGAAGCGTTCAGTTCCGAGCCTTTCATTTGGTACCATATGTAATGTCCTTCGTTCAGCAAGGAATCGTTGATGCTGGCGTACGCTACCAAAGATCCCGATGGATTGGCCCATAACATGCGTTTTGCGCCCATTGATCCCTCTGGATTAATTCGCAAAAAAAAAAAAAATGAGGAAAATTAGAAGAGTGGGAAATTCGAAGTATTAGTTGGAAGGAACGGGGTTTTACCGATATAGATACAGTCGGGTACTCCGTTGTAAATGACTCCAGGTATTCCTGTATCAGTGAGGCGTTCGATGGTGTTTTGGGCCAAATCGGGTAGATAGTAAATATCGTTGTCGTGTACTAGTAGTATCGCATGAGACGATCCTGCCCATCCTGCGTACTGCAGTAAACTGGATTGGACCTCGTTAGCGTGTAATCGAATTGGGAAATGGTAACTAGTGTGAAACAACTTTGTTTTTAGTGATTTATTTGGATTGCGCTGGAGCTTTGGGTTACTTTTCTTGAACGTCGTACACGCTGTAGCGGGCCACAGTACCGTACTGGCCTTGTACTGCAGAAAGTTCGTTGCGGAAGAGAACGAATCTTGCGTCAGCAGTCGGTTGGAAATCCCGTGTGTAAAGCTGTCTCTGTATATAAACAAATTTTGACGTTGAAGGGAGAATGTTTGCAATGCCACGGGATTCTTGTACGCTTTTTTCAGTAAAATTAAGTATCACTAACTTGACTTTCAATGTTTACGTATATAATTAAATGGTCGAAAAATACAATAAAAATAGTAAAATAAAAATAATGAAAAGACAAGAAAAATAAAATAATAGAAGTAAAAGGAAAGTTTAAAGTCTAAAATTCATGTTTAATGCGGATGTTTGTTCGATTACGACTCTTTGTGACTCAAGGAAACATAACAAAGTCTGTTGCCCGCGTTAATTGCGAAAAAGTTTTTTGTTTATGTTGAATGTAGCAGAAACTGTTTAGTCTAAAATACGGGCAATTATTGACACGCTTAACAGTTTTTGGCTCGGTACATTCGCTCCTTTTCATTAGTTACGCAGTTTAGTACCTCAGCTCTTTCGCGTGTTCACTGATACTGATTCGAAGTTTCGCGTGTTCACTGATTTGAAGTTTTGGCAAATAATGGCCAATCACAAATACTATTCGTTGAAAGGCAATATCAAACCTGTCGTATTTATCGTTACAAAATCCATGAAAATAAGATTCATTCACGAAATGAAAAAGCCCTATGATCCTAGAATAAAATTATTGTTTTGAAAATTTTTAAAAATTTCGGAAAAGTGTGTTACTTAGCAAATTATTTCAGTTGCAAATGGCTTAGTACTAAAGCGATCCTAGAGTAAAATTACTATTTTGAAAGTGTGAAAGATGTTGAGAATTTCGAAAAATTTTGAAAATTTCGAAAAATTTCGAAATTTCGGAAAATGTATTACTTATCAAACTATGTCAGTTGCAAACGTTTTAGTACTAAAGCGATCCTAGAACAAAATTATTGTTTGAAAATTTTGAAAAATTTTGCAAATTTCGAAAAATTTTGCAAATTTCGAAAAATTTTGCAAATTTCGAAAAAATTTGAAATTTACGAAAAATTTTAAAAATTACGAAAAATTGTGAAAGTTTCGAAAATTTTTTAAAAGGTCGAAAAATTGTGAAAACTTCGAAATAATGGTTATAATGCTGCGTATAGTCTTTATCCGTTAATTCCCAATTATTTATTTATTTTTGTTAAGAAATAGTATGGTTCTTGTCAGTTCAAGCATGTTGGCTGTTGTTACCAGAGTAGAGTTAGGAACGAGAGCGATGCTAATTTTCCGTGACGCATCCAGCAAGCTAACGCCCCCATTGTCGTCCAAGTATGCCAGTTTGTCTCCTGATGGGGAATGCCAATTTTGCGGTCAAATTTGTGAGAAAGTGAGGAAAGTGAGGCAGGTTTTCTGGGTAGTAAAGTTAACATTACCAGGTAGCCATACACCTGCCACTCCTCCATGGGTTCCTGCCCATCCATCCGGGTAGACATCTTCTATCCTGGCCGCTTCTCCTTCCTCTAGAATTTCGTGCAAGGTTACGGGAATGCGTAGCCATATAGCAGCCTAGATACGCATTATTCCCCATTATTACCGAAAAAATACCAACAAACTGGCCTTTATTCAGTAAATAGAACTTAGTTTACCTCGTCAATAGGCCCCAATGTTAGAACAGCTGCTAAGACTCCCAGCAAAACCGCAAGAATGACTACGATGGCCACCAAGGCACTTTTCCAATTGTTCTGAAGTGAAGTTCTGTTCAAGTAAAGTTCCTGGATCGGGCAAAAGTAGCAAGTTAATGAGGCTAGTTGCGGTTTTAAAGACTGCTGCTCTTTCCGTTATCGAGCATGCTTTTCTTTTTGCGTTGTCATGAATGGCGTGATTTATGTTTTGTTATTGGTTTACTTGTAAACGTTTCGTCTCTGGATCAAGGACTTGGATGGTCTCGTCGGGAGCAACGCGCCACTCGTTGCGCTCAAAGTTCAGATTAGCGTGCATAGGTTCAAGTTCAATTCAGGGTCTTCCTATATCGTAGTATCAGAGTCAGAAATTAGTGCTTCAGAGAGGGAGTTCGAAAAGTGCTTCCAAAACTGGGGGCGGAGGAAGGCTGACGTCGATGCTCCAAGAAGCACTTGACAGGTTATTGGAGCATGACAAGAACGTCTAGAAGTGTGTTTATTTTTAAGCCTCTTGGCCTGGGAATTTCATTCTTGACGTAATTTCGAATGCCAAACGTAGTTTGTTCTGTCTTTCAGTTCTGGGAAAAGGTCCCCTGTGACCCTAATACTCAATATGGAAAGTAGTCAAACACTTTAGTCAATATGGAAAGTATTCATTTCTTGTCCGGGGTTGTCATCGCCCTGTCACTTTCACGAACGCTCTCTTCCGAGTGACAAATGAGAAACAAGAACGGACTCCAAATCAAGTGACTTCGATTCTTCTAAAACTTCAGCGTACAAATAAGCCTGTGACAGTACCAAGCACAGTATGACCTTCCTTTCCAGCGAAAGATTGTTTGGATTCCGTTAAAAAAAAGTCGAATTTAGTAAAAACTTGCTGAAAATCTTAGAATTAAGTTAGAAACCGTCCTTTTTAGCGAAATATGGGTTAGATTCGGGAAAAGAGAGTCGAATTTAGCGAATTACTGTAACTTCTGAAAATTGTAGAAGTAAGCTTAGAGAACTTCATTTCTAGCGAAAAAGTCTTTGGATTCGGGAAAAAGGGGTTGAATTTAGCAAAGAATTGCTGAAAATTGTATAAACAAGCTTAGGGACCTTTCATTTTGGCGAAAGGTTGTTGGGGTTCGGGAAAAAGGCGTCGAATTTAGCGAAGAATTGCTGAAAGGATCCGCCGGCCGAGGAAAGTTGGTTAGGAGCAGCTGCAGTGATGCGACAGTCGCAGATTTGGTAGCTCCAAGGGAGTTTATTTTGGTCACTGTCTTGTCTATCTCATTTGGAACATTGGAAGTCATAAGTCCTATGCGTAGAGGACGTTAGCTTGAAAAATTGTGCGTGAATCTTCGTATCTTTCGCAATCTTTTAGGAAAATTCCTCTGGCATACTAATTTGAGAAAGTTTAAAATTCCTATTCCTCTGAATTCCTATTCCTTTGAAGAATAAGAAATTTATATAAATCAGCTATAGTGTTTGGAAGAATAAGAAATTTTACGGGTTTAGTATCACACTGCACTTTTTTACCTTAAAACGAAAGTTTTCTTGGAGAAAAGTGCGTTTCGAGGCACTTTCGCGGAAAGTACGCGGCAACCGAACACCCCGTTTAGGCACTGGAGCACGTTTTAACCTTTGGCTAGATGCACTGCACCCGTGGAGCATTAGTAGTCCGTAGAAGTCGAAGAATTGTTCGACTGGAGCCAAGTCGGGCGCCCGAGTGTGGACGCAAACTTCGATGGGAATCTAAGGGGGCGTCTTTTTCCACGACGTCGGGAATACTGAAGTCGTTCTTGGCATCCCTAAGTTGTCACGAGCCGTTCTCGTTGTTTCTCATCTTCTTTGGGGCCGCCATTTTCCTCACTTACATCGACTTCAACTGTTTGTTGTGTTTGTTGTTTGTTTATACTTTCAATCGACAAAATACGCTATTTACCCTCAACGAGGCTAAATTCCCCAAAAGTCGCGCGTTACCTCCGAACACTGAAAATCCGCCGAGACCACTTGTAGCACGTTTAGCTTGTATATTTAGCCTCTTTATATCTTCACCCTTGCATTCCACTGCCAATTCCTCTTGCTTATAGCTTAAAATACTTCAAATATTCTGCTAATGCCTGCAGCTCAAAGGGATTTTCCCTATGGGTTTTCTTATGAAGCGACGGGCTAACTTGACCAGATTAAAATTCTTCGACAAATAATTCCGCCGCCTCAAAATTCATTGTCGTCAACAGTGAATCTTTGGGGGGACTTGGGGCAGGCGGCAGAACCAAACATGCTTGAGAAATGTTGGGAGCCAAACTTTTATTTATTTTATGGTTGTTCTTTTTTACGCTGGTTTTCCCTATGGTGACGGTAAGAGGCAAATCGAAAAGCCAACAGAAGCTTTATATGCAAATGCCAGGCCAAAATTCTCGGCTGCCCCTTTTTGCGTCCTGTAAAGAGATTACCCAAGGGCTTCATTTATCAAAGTCCTTGTTCTTTTCGGGACGATCTCCTGTTGCACGTGTTCCTGTTTAACTGGCTACTTAAGCGCCATTCTTACCACGCCTTATCGAAAACACCGCCCTTTTCACGGGTGTTCCTTTACCCTTTTGGCACCCGTTGGGGTTTCAATCCCCTAGATCCATGCATAATTTACTTGATAACCCAAAAAAAATATATACTGTATTACCAACCAGGGAAAAGCTTCGGAAAACGTCAACTTTTTTTCATATGTTAATGCACACTGTTGACATTCGGGTGTTTTTAGCCCCCAAAAAGCTTGTTCGTTTTTGATTTTCGTTTTTGTACACTAAGAGGGGGGTAGGAGGAAAAAGACTGATAGCGGACAATAGAGCACGAGTTAATGACAAGTTTAGTAGGCGCCCTGTGGAGCCATCCATCACAAACTTGCGTTGTATATGTTTTGGCGCCCTCCATTTTCTCGCTTATAGGATTTGTCGCTTCCAATCCTATGTGCCAAGCAGGGGGCGCTTTTTCGGTAATTAACGGCCAACGTTGGGATGGAGTCACCGAGTCACGGGACTATGGGAAAAGGTTTTTGGCGCCCTGGAGGCGATAATGAGGATGATGGAACATTTATTTGAATGCTGATTGACAGATGGGCTAAAGTCTAAAAGTCCGGTGCATTGTTGTTGCGTCTGTAAAGACGTCCTACGGTGCTTTTGATCTGGATGTGACGAAGCTGCCACCGTTTTCGTTTTCGTTTCAGGAATTTTTACGGGGATCGGGGGATGCTTTTTCTTTCTTGTATTTTATATTTGGAAGACTACTATGCGCATGGCAGGTGAGCACCAGAGCTTTACTGTAGCCTGTATCCTAGCGGGTTTGACTGGGTCGGGAAAACTGATGACAAAAGGTGACAGGCCCAGCTGAGAGTGGCAACAAGCAAAAAAAAAAAAAAAGAGAATATTACTGAAGGGAGGACGACGTCGCTTTTAATTCGGTCCGAACGCCCGCTTTTGAGTATGTGCATGCAGCGAACTCAGCGAGCAGTCGCAAGTCAAAAGGTGTGACAGTGTGAATGTGGACCCCAACGGCGACTTGAAGGGGGTGTCATGCTTCATAAAGTGGGCTGGGAACATCCAAGCTCGAATTTTGACATGTATTAACCCTCTTCAAACGAAGAGACAGTGTTTGGAAAGCTAAAAAAGAACTCCCTAAGCCAGCGAACATTCCTTCTGCCGCTCAAAAATGTTCGATTTCCCCTCCTTTCGAGTTCCTTAAAACGTTCGCAAGCGACAGATTGGCGCTAGAGGGCTATTGGCGACTATCCAGAAAGAGTCTTATCAATTGACCCCATAATTTATGACTTTAGCAGTTTTATTATGGTGCACTCCAGGAATGTCAGCACCTCGCCGATCCTCCAATATAGTTATATAACCTCCGCGTGACAATTTAGATTCGGGTCGTTGCATCTCAATTCTTGTGCGTTGGCCCTGCGCAGCAGCACAGTTGATTTTCGTTTTTCATTTCAGGTCTTTCAATGTATGGGAGAAGAGCGTAGGGTCTTCTCCCCCCTCCGTTCCCCTATAAGATTTTTTTTTTGGAGCTTTTAATCAAAGCCGTCCAAGCCCTCGCCTGCCTTTCCCCCTTTTTCAGGTCGTATTTATAATGCAGATATATATAACATCTCAATCGCAATGGTCCATCGATTCCAATCGTATCAAACAACATGGACGCACTGCTTCAGCGCCGTTCAAATCCCGACTCGTTTGCATAATGCAAACTCTCTAAGTCTGTGATGCGATTAAGGATTAAGATTTGGCCTCCAAAGAACTTTTTAATACGTTTCCGCTTTGTTAAAGTTATGAATTTCCAAGTTGCATGGGGATACTGGCCAACGCGCTGGCTCCCGCCCCGTTCACGGACCATTTGAGATATTGAAAGTTAGCAAGCCATGGAGATGCACTGGTGTGAATCTGTGTCATAAAAGAGGGCTAGAAAGAGAGGAGGGATGAGATGAGATGACCCGCTAAAATAGGACCTTTTTGGCAAGTCGGCAGGTCAGAATCGGTCCTTTTGACAACAGACATAGGGTATCACTTAGTAGAGGAGAAGCTTCAGATGGGTAAAATACCCCATCCCATCCTGTATTCCTGTACTAACAACCAACCCCTCTCTATTTCCCTAGCTATTGTAGCCTTTCAGAAAAGCTTCTGTTGCCCGATGATAACTTACTGGTAAGTTGAAGCTTAGCATATGTTTCCCTCTACGTTTATTCCTAGATTAATTTCAGCTAAACTTTCATCGCTTTCATCGTCTTTCGAACATCTAAACTTTACTCAAATAGAGCTTTTGCCAAATTACGCCTCTCGCGGCAAGAGTTGGCGAAATCCGCCATTTTGAGTACATTTAAGTTAAGGTAAACAAACAACAACAAACTGTTTTCCGTGAATATTGGTTCTGTTTACAGCTTTTACAAGTAGCTCAGGTAAACAAACAAAAAGACACAATAAGACACAAAGCAAAACCAATATTCACGGAAAACAGTTTGTTGTTGTTTATTTAATGTACTCAAAATGACGGATTTCGCCAACTCTTGCCGCGAGAGGCGTAATTTGGCAAAAGCTCTATAGCTTGATGGATGTCATGCCTTGTTTTCAGGTTTCGGAGGGTTTTTATCCCGGCACTTCTATTACGTAAACAATGAAAAGTCATCCTGGATGTCAGGCAAAACCACGCGCGTGTGACATTTTTCCAAGTAGTGTACTACACTATACGCGTATATTTGGCATCAGCCTTTGTAATCTTATGCAAACTTGTTAATATATACTCAACAGGTACAAGCGCATAAAGAGTCCATTCATTGCATCGGAAAAGCAGCCAAAAGGATTTGAACTTGGGTTAAAAAGCCGCTGAAGTTGTGCTTTCATTTTGGTTGCGTTTTACCTGCTGGACTGTTTAAAAGCCCAGAAGACTGCACACCAAGGAACTTATTTTCCCAAGTATATAGCATTATGAAACAAAAAGGCAGGAGCATAAGGCCGGGTACTAAACGCTCTAGCATATTACAAGTTGGCATCGAACACTGGAACCCGCCGCCCGTCCGTGGAGCGGACTCTCACCCCGTTATTTGCAGTCGTTGACAAGATAACTACACGGACGTTGTATATTGTGAGTCTTATATATACGCGGCTCGCTCGTTTCCTGTCCTTGGCTCTTTCCATGCATAAAGAGGGATCTCATAGTATAGTCTTGGTCTTGGGCTTTTTGGCACGCCAAGGAATAAAAAGTTCAAGAGCAATTTGAAAGAAGCACCGAAACTTGGTGAGCTTTTTCTCCTTTTTGTAACAACTTTTATGGACGTCGTAATTATGACCGGTTTTTTTCCCCTTCAATTTTTTTTTATAGGATCGCAGCACTTTTGAAAGAATAGTGTGTTTCGTTTCGAGAAGAGCGCGGTGTTGGGCGAGAACAACAAAAAGAGCACATCGAGGCATCGCTTTTCATGACATTGGATCTGGACTATAATCGCCCATGAGATTAGGGAGGGTCCGCTGCCTGGAAACCTATTGATCTCCTTTTTCTGCTCTTTTGATCGGCAATACGTTTATGAAACACGAGAAGCCAAATACAAGTAGAGAGCCGAGAGCCCCATCAACACCTCTTTTGTACGGACTTTTAGTTATATATGCCCGAGGATTTATTACCGGAGTAGGTTACTAAGTTTAGGGACAGTCAAATGTGTTCAGTCCAGAGCCATTGAGGGGATATATCTTAGGAGTTTGTGTGGAGTAAACGTTGTTCAAGCCTCCTTGTGGAAAAGTCTCCAAAGGGCCTGTTTTCAATGGAGATGTTACTTTTCAATGTAAAATCGGGCCTTTCTACCCCAAAATAAGGCACTCTAGGGGGTTGTCATAGCCCACTGACTTTGGGGAGGCTTGAACCTATTGAAAATGGGTTTCAATCCTAGTTTTGCGAGTTTTCTCAAGTCAACTCTTTGCATAACCCTCGAGGAAAGTTTTGGTCTAAAGGTGTCAACGTTTTTATGAAAAAGCCAAAGGGAAAGCCCAGGAAGAGGGTGGAGGAACTATTCTGGAGTTCTAGTTGACTTGCACAATAAACTGATGTCAAAAATTGCAAGTTCCCAGGAATGTGGG
Organism: Lepidurus couesii; assembly: GCA_022832235.1. Classification (NCBI taxonomy): domain Eukaryota; kingdom Metazoa; phylum Arthropoda; class Branchiopoda; order Notostraca; family Triopsidae; genus Lepidurus; species Lepidurus couesii. The sequence continues at coordinate 62,584 of JAGJRP010000118.1, forward strand.
AGAGATGTCTTATTCAAGCTTATGACACCTGAACCTTACCAAGTTATAAAGATGGACGGTTAAAAAGGTCAGGATAGCTGGGAAATCGTTACTAATTCCATTTCCTGTGCTATACGTTTTCGTCAGAATTCGTTGCTGGTCGTTGAAAAGTGTCTTTTGTGCCTAATTAGTTGACCGGAATGGAAGCAATGGCCAGTTTTTACTTACTGAAATTACATTCTTCCGGTGGTGCATATATGAAGTGCAAGGAGCAGGCAAAAATAACATAACCAAGCGTGGGAGTGGGTTGTTTTGTTGAGAATTCGTGCGTAGAAACTCGTCCTAAAGGTTCAGTCACGCTTTTTTCCCATCCTTTTGTGTCCATATGCAACATATACATTGTATATGCTATGAGCGGTTGGGAAATTTTTTATTTATTTTTTAAAATCGTTTCCTTGATTGTTCACCTTTTTCCTAGACAAATATTAGCGCAAACAAATGCGGTTGATTACACGTTACTGAATGTCTCGCTGTCGCGCATATCTTCCAACATGGTTTCCTTCCAATCTCACGCATTTTTATATTGTATACGGCAAATGAATCGTGTTCTAGTACTGAAATAGTTTTGGTCGGTTTAACGTAACGAAACGGACACAACTTGGCGTACGGCGCCACTGTATATATTTACACTCTTGGCTTAGAACAGTTGTCAAAAGTTATAAGTTTATTTTTTAAAGTGACAAAGTTTTTGTGTGCGTATATGTATTTTGCCTTCATAAGATAGTTCTGGAAAGGTAGGAAACGACTTTGAACAGGTCCATAATTAAGAAATTTCCCCAAATATCCGTATCCTCCCCGAATGGACAGTTTTTCTTTGCCTATAAAGCTTTATTTGTAGACACCTGGGGTTAAAAGAGGGGAAGTGTAACGATTGATTCTCAATGACCCGTAGCAAACTGGCTCTGCCGACCTCTTTTGAGGACCGTGTCCGCCCCCGCATCAGCAAATGATTGGAACTATACAAAGTATCCATGGAGGGGTTCACGTTTTTCGTGTTGGTTGTTAACAATAGCTTGCGTCCTCTCCGTGTGCACAGGAAGCCTATTCTATTTCACCTTTTTTTGTCGTTGCTGATGCAAGAAGCCCTCAGCTTTTCTTACTTTTCTTAAACAGGGGTCATGTATATTCTTTACATACAGTTTTCTTTCTCATTTAATGTGGATGTGATGGATTAGGTTTTCCGGGAGCTTCCTGCGCCCTTGTCGTATATTTTTTTTTTTATTCTTTCCTGTGGTATAGCTAAACCTATGGAGGTTTAAAGGCCGTAGGAAAAAAATGATCGGCAGGAGCCATCGTTTGTATGTTTAGGTTTCTTAGGCCTCGGGTTTTTCTGTCTAATGATGGGGAATCGTGCATGTGCACATACACCGAATTATTTTTTTTTTCCGAGCTATCGAATTCTACATTTATCACAGTCCTTACTTATGTTTGCTACTGTTGGACCTTCAACCTAAACCATTTTTTTTTTCTTTTTGGGCCCTTGTCTGTTAGGGTTGGTCGATTTTTCTGAATCATTAGCTCTTGTCAGAACGGGTTTTCTGGCCGAATGTCCGCACGATATTGATGTTTACCTTTCTCACATTCGGATCTAGAATGCACAGTTATACCGAAACTAATTTAGCTGAAAATTTTTCCTTTTTTTCTTATTAGATTTATTGCCGTCAATTTTTATACACGTCGTTTCGACTCAACAAACACTGAATGCGGCCAGACACATATGGTACAGTACATGCAAAGACCGCTCTAAATGCATGCGCAAAGTTTTTCTAAAGGAAACATGCCAACAGCTGTTAGTTTACAGAGCTCGAGAACAGAAAACATATACCCAATAAAAGTATAACGGGCTCAACTTCTTTCCGATGGAAGGTCGAAGTTTTGCAGGAAGAAAACGTGGGAAGTTATTTAAGAAACTGAAAACGTTCGATAGCCGTCACCTGACTAGCGTTGAATCCAACGTCAGTGACCAATGTTTACAAACTTCCATTCGCCATCTTTACATGTATAGTGACTTTGCTGTAGTGTGTTTATGGGAGGTTTCAGAATTAAAAGGGGGGTGATCTTCGCGGTAAAATTCATTCTTGCGACAAAAATAACCTTGGGTTTGCAGCAGTTAGCTCGAAATGTACATCGACCATCAACTAGGAACCAAACCAAACCGTAGCGGAACTCAAAACACATTATAGCCTGTTATATTGCCGTCGCATGACTCGGGACAACAATGAAAGTCTGGTTGGGATGGAGGAAGGTTTGTGTGTGTTTGTTTTGTTTAATGCTGAGCGTGAGTTTGGGATAGGTCAATCTTTTTCCGCGCCTGGAAAGACGAAAACTACGGTTTACTTTGAAATTGGTAAGAGAGTTGGGATTGAGAAGAGTGATTCTCTTAACGACTCGAATTTCTTCTTGCCTCAACTAAATCAGGGTCCGTTTGACGATCACCATGGTGAGCTCGGTAGGCGCGTTGATCTTCCTCGAAGTCGCGCAGGCGCTGGTTGAATCGCTCGACTTGCTCCCTCCGGTACGCGTCTTCGATCTGAAAGAATAGAACGTTTTTGTACCGTCATAAGAAAGGAGAACATGTCGAGGTATTACGTACCCTGGCTGCTTCCTCGTCGAATTCGACACATCCTACGCCATCCAAACGATCCTGGTCCACCCAGCCTCGCCACCGTACGCAAACTCCGTTGAGGATCAGTCGTGACTTGATGTGCACCTGCGTCAAAGAATCAGCCATGTTAGTTACCAGCTTCTTGGGAAAACAGTTCAGCACTGCAACCAAAAGGTTACAGTTAAAAGGGGAAAGCAAAAAGGATTTGGAATACAGTATTTCAAACGGAAAGAGATTCAATGACAAGTGCGACAATGGTCCTAGTTCGCTTAGGCCAAGTCTGATGTCCAACAAACAGAGTCATTACAACCCTCGTGCTCCCTAGGGTGCCACTTCTTGCCTCATGTTATTCTACTTGACCCTCTTCAGCTTTGCCAAAGAAATATGGTTTGGGCCGCCTGTCGCTGTTGGGGCCCCTCTCTTTTCTATAAGATCAGAGTCAAGTTGTCAGTCGCAAAACGATGTTCAATTGCCACTTGTAGACAGCATCATATTCAACTTCAAGTATTAAAAGTAAGAACCTTTTCCAGGGACCATATAGTGGAAAATGGCGGCCCTGGTTTTAATAGAAAGAACTCTGGAATGGTAAAAACGATGGGGTCAAAACTTTCGGGCTATAATACTTTGGACATTGGGGTTTTTCAATTGCAGATTGGGGGTCCTAGAGAAACCACTCTTGTTTGTCAGGCAGAAAGAAAAGGGTTTTGCGGTATTGGGAAGGCAAATGCCGCCGTGGTGTGTAAGGTCAGCGAAAAAAAGTGGGTGAACCTGAAGTGATTGGGCTGACTGCGTTTTACAACCCAATAACAGGACAAAAAGCTGGTCGTTAAGTTTTATGGCATTTGAATTTTTACATTACAGGCCTGGCAGACAAGCGAGCTTCGCAGACAGCACGAGAAGCCAAAGAAAAGTAAAAAAAAAAAAAAAAAAACTGAGCGTGCAAGTCGCGCTTCCTGCATTGCAATTTTCACCTGGGAGTCGGAGTAGCTTGAAGAAGGCATTGCAAGTTTTCTTGAACAGTCTATTTTCTCGGTACTTCGCTATCATTATCACGGCAGGACTGTAGCTCGCGGGACGTCATTTCCGTTCTATTATGCTACATTGTTTCCTCAAAACTTTCCCATGCATGAGAATTCGATAGTTTGTGTACTCTAGCTTCCCTTCAGTCCCCCATCTTGCCACTTAATACTCATAGCTTGGACTTTTAGCTCCATTTTTCGAATGTTTGACGCTACATTTGAAAGCACAAAAACGTTCGCTGGGGGGGGAACTGCGAACGTGTTCCGCGCTGGTTACGGCCCCAGCACCGGGCTCCCAGGCTATGGCGAACGTTTTTCTACGCTGCGTTCACACAGTAACAGCGAGATGAAAGGTATAAAACTTGAAAAGGCGTGCACTGTAATAAGTGCTTCCATCCAAGGTTTATGAGGTGGCATAGTGCAGCGATTTTCGTACAAAAGATATGATCTGGGAGGTAGGCGCTAATTGTATGGAGTTGAAATAACCGCACAAACGTTTGCGAAATTCCTAGCAGCGAACGTTTGTCGATGCCAACGGTGATCAAGGGTTGGTTCCCGGGGACTCGCAAGTGCTCGAGAAACGTTTTTAGTCTGAATTCACGCTTAGAGCTTGTAATGGTGGGCGGAAGTTGTGAATTTGGAACAGAGCTACGTTGCGAGACGGTTGTCTTCGCGTTGAATTAAGCTAGTTTTTGAAGAACGAGGCTTAAAAGGACATGCACTCGTAATGAGCGCTTCCATGCAAGTTTTATGAAGTGATATAACCCAGCGTGAAGTTCCCCTCCTTTTTGTCCTAGAATACATAAGGGTATATAGTTATTCTCGACCCAAAAGCCTCTCCGTGAAAGGAAAGCAGAGGGCACTATGGGGAACTGTACCTACTGCTTAGTTTATTAACCTTAATTAAGTTTCAGGAGGAGGAGAAGGAGGAGACGCAGTGCGGACAACAGAAGGAATACAAGGGCGCCTTAACCAGCAACACGGAAAAAGACGCTTCCGCCTTTCTTTGCTTTGACTGAATAGTGTGCTCAGCGCATTGCAATTTACTTTTAACTCGAGGGCCGTATCCATATCCTTCCTGCAACAGCAGCCAAACCTATCATTACTTGTCCACTAGTGTGTGCTCAGCAAATGACGAAGAGCAGGTGCTTACAGCCGGTGGGCGGATTCGGAAAGTTGGCAACCCGGTTCTTTCAAACAGTGAAACTGACCACCCGGAAAAGACATTATGTTATACAAGAGTGGATCCTTTGCACATTTCCACCTGTAAAATAGGCCGCCCTCCCAAGCCTTAAATTACTGGAAGCTGTCAGAGCGCATGAAAATGACACAAGCTTGGCTGCTTCGATGATTACATTTGACCAACTCACCTTGTCATCAATGCTTAAAATTTTGGTTCCCTTTATCCAAAGCTTTCATGTCAGAGACAAGTGGAAAGAGCCTGCGTGAGATACCTATCTTAAGAAGTCACCTTGAGTAGTCTGAAGAGGATGAACTCCCCGGAGAGCCGGGGTGGAAGATGCCGAGTATGCATATCCGAGACCTTCTAGGGAAGGCAAATCGTTGTCAAGCGCAGTAGCAAGCTCCAACTCCAAAAACACACAGAAGGTACCCAAACGGCGGTAAACTTCTTGAAACCTTGCTGGATTTAGATTCATCCTTGTGGCCGTTTGGCTGATGCGCATTCCCTAACTCCTTTGGTCATTTGTTTGGGTCAGCTATAACCATCGCATTTGCAGCAAACCCTACGCCCCTAAACTCATTAACTGGACAAGCCCATGACGTATGCTATGATGTGACCTCCTCTGTTGAAATCGGAATTAATGTTTGGTTCGTTCTCCAGGAAAGAAAGATCCAAGAGAAGTGCCGCTCTTATGGGTAAACTTTGCAAGTGACAAACCTCTCCACGCTTCGAAATCTTCCACCTTTTCTGCCTTGGCGCCTCTACCAAAGCTTTCTTTTAGACTCGTTTTACGCCTCTTGCATAGCTAATCAGGCCCAAGGTAAAGATATACCTTGACCAAAAGACAAAAGATGGGCTGGGATTGAAGGTTCGGGATGACAAACGTAGGCCTAAACTAGGTTTGTCATCGGCGGGCGGTTCCCTGAGAAGACACGTAGAACCTTCCGAAATTTCCATAAACTGTGTGACAAAGAGTCAACTATTCTACCCCAAAGGACGACGCGGAGTCGAGGCAAGGTTTCCAAAACCAGAAGCGAAACTTTAATCTAAAAGAAGCCGGTTTGGTGGGCTCGTTGATCGTGTTCATCTACGCAGTTTAATTGGGAGGCTATCGGGAGAACGCCACGCTAATCCTCGCGGCCATTTTTCATTGTTGAAATGGCATTCCTCCGTGCCAAGCTGGGATCTTGCCTTCGCTCCCCGGCAAAAGAGGGCTGGAAAAGTGTTGTCGGAAACAATTAGCTGCTGTTGAAGTGAAGTTCACACAACCAGGGAGCACGTAACGAAACGATACTCGCTCCTCGAAAGGGGAAGACAACAAGGAGCAACCAACCCATACGTGTAATGCCCCAGAGTCGAGTCGAGTCGGTTCGTTGGTGCCTTTTAGCTTCCACGATGTTGGACCCCTTTTTTGATGAATACTTAATGAAGATAGATGAGCGGGCAACACGGCTCCAACCTTCCGGTCTTTTCCACCTGCCCTCCAGCCAACTCTTTGGCGTGGCTTGGAACAGTCGAGAAATTTCACCTTTGCACGGGACCCACGAGTGATTCCATGATTTCTTGATTTCCTCTCTCTTGCGCTAAATTCCCTCAAGTCCAACGAACAAGTTGTAGTACACACATCAAGAAAGTGTAATGGAAGCCCAAGTTTAGAACGGTCGGGGGTTTGCAGGCAATGTTGCCCAGCTTTATGGGTAAACAACCAGACAAGGCTCTGGTACTCATTTGGCAGTAAAGAGCAACAAACAGACGAGACTGTTATAATGTTTTGAGTCCCTTTTCTGTTAGACCTGGAAAGCCGACAAGCGACGAAAATTCCCTCTTGGACTATGGAGCTCCTAAATCGTGGTTCCAACAATAGCCTCCCCTTTGCGTTAACTTGTTTGTAGTTTCAAAAAGTCGGGGAGGCTTTGTTGCAACTTAAGGGGAACTATGGAGTTGTACTCCTTTTTCCCGTATACTCGAAGTAGAATAGCGTTTATGATAAAAAAAATGGTCTTCCAAGGTTTTTAATTTGCTGGGTCACGGTTGCGCCGTCCGGGAACCGTTTGGGATGGTTAGAAGGCTTGTTATAGCTTTTAGCGAGTAAAAGAGTCAACATTGCGCATGGTTAGAAGAAGCTTCGTGCTGGGTCCCTGTTGGGAGCGAACTCGTGTAGGAACATCAGACTATGTCTTGGGCGTCCGGAAGTGAGCAATAAGCCCCTGAAAAGGCCGAAGGACTATGGTAATAGTCTTCTTGCTTGTTTCTTATTGCACTCCCCAGAGTCACCCGGGATCCTCCTTTGCCTGCTCCTGGCTAGACTAATTGCACCAAATTACACGATTGTCGACGCCATATCCACATCAGCCAGAGAAAACTTTGACTGCAATAACGAAATCCGGAGGAAAAAGGGAAATTAGTCCCCGTTAGCGGCCCTGGAATTGAAGCGTCTGAACGCATTAGCGAGTGGTATGATAACCGTCATCTGCCGTTGGTCGAGACAGCTGCGCTTCGGTACAAGTTGGACGATTTGGATGCTTAGCTGCTTCGCATAATGGCCCAGAAACCGTCGGATGCATCCCGCTTTCTACTCGCCGAGGCCATTTTATGGATCTTCGCGTTGCCAAAGCTTGCTAAATTGGCCCATCAAGATGGGGATTCGAGTAATTCACGTTCCCTTTTTTTGTAAATAAACTCTTACACTTTAACCTTAAGTTTCGTATTTCAAAGCCCCCCTTTTCTTCCTCTAGAAGGATTACGCATGTGAATAGACCCCAAAGAGGCAGGAATGTCCACATTCGCATGCCGAGCAACAAACAGCGCAGAAAAGTAGTCCTATTCACCGTCCAATGGCACGTTCCTCGAGTTTGAGGGGTTTTGCTGCTCCTGCTGCTTGTTGCCTTTGCAACAATACGGGTGCTCCCAGGCCCAGCTTGTTATGTTGGCAGGGACTAATCCTCATTTTGTTGCATTCTTGCACCGTAACTATCTAATCTGGTGAGCATCTTCTGACGACCCAAGAGTATGTTAGCCGGAGCACAAGCAACAGACCGCCATCCACATTTCTTGTCTTGGACTGACAATGTTGTGCCCATCAAGGAACCGCTGGACAGTGCCCGCTTAATGGGATTTCTATTCAAATGAAAAACCTGCCTCCAAATCCTTCTCCGAGTCTTCTATACCTTCTATTTTTCCGTCTCAGAACGAAGCCGAGCCCGGAGCTGCTCTCCCCAAAGGTGGGGATACTCCTTTAGACTTTTTGGCCTAAGTAAAAGAAATAGGTATATAGGTATATATAAACATGCAGGCAAAGGAAGCGAGCCACGTTCCATCCTTGTGTTTCCTCTACCGTTATCTTGTGGGCCCATTGCTTTCGCGTCTGTCCTGTCGGTAGTAAAAAGGCAGCTAACTTGTCCACAAGGATGTTCCGAATAGACACCGGGAGGTCTTCAAGGCTCCAACCAAGCGAGTAATGCGCTCGGGTTGGTCATTAGTTCGTTCTATAGTTGCTGAAATGTTCGCTTTTATTCTATTTTCCGAGGTGGGGGCACTTGGATTGGGGGGTTGTATGCTTCCCAACAATGAAACAATCGAGTGCGCACGAGAGCTTTTAGCGGCTGGTTTTTCAAATGAACAACGTGGAATTCACTGTTGGTCGATCCTTTTTTGGAAGCTTAAAAGCCTGTGAAATCGGTTAAGATACTGCCCCAACCTTTGAAATACGTTTTTAGCGAATCTTAAACGCCGTTGGTGGTCCCACAGGGGGCAGTGAAGTCGCTTAAAAATGGCGGAAAAATAGGTGTGTTGGTTGGTGGTTATCATGGCGGGAACGACCGCTTTTTGACGGTAACTCGCTAAAACCTCAGCTAAAAGTTCTAAAATCGGTGGATGATCGTAAATCAAAATTATGCTTTGTGACAAGCTCGCTGGAGCGCGGAGTGACGAAAACACAGGCACCCTGCTTGCTAAAACGGCTCAAAACTTGAGAAAGTTCCCCCAATGAAGCCCTTCTGGGCTCTGGATCTTTCCTCTTTCGAATAAATGCCCGAGCCAGGTATAAAAGTAACTCCTAAGGTCAATCAAGTCATTTAACTTTGCAATTCCTGGCAAATAGCTCACTGCGGTATTACGGTCCGAATTCTAATAAAATGGTTCTGTTTTGGGTACGTTTTATGACAGGGGCTGACGTTGGGTCGTAAAAGCTTGCTGGTTATGATGGTGTATATAGTATACCTTTTATCCTGCACTTCCAGCCCAAACATGACCATGCTGGGGCTTGGTGCCGGTGCGCGTCCCTTGTTATCGGTACAAACTTCACAACACATTTGCCTCCCAGTACCGGCTCAAACGTTCACCATGCCACGTGGTTAACCTCAAACCTTCGACTTTTAAAAGTTTCCTCTGTTCTTGTCACGTTTGATTTGCGCAAAAGCAGTTTTTAGATCGTTCGGAAAATGCAAGGTACCCCCCCCCCCATAGGAATTCCGCATCCAAAGTTATTAGCAACGACAGCACAGCCAGTCACATCCACACCAGGCTTGAAAAAGCCAGATCCGCCATTCCTCTACCATAAAAACATCTCGGGTTGTAGGCCTTTTGCTCGTTGCTCGGGCTATTTAGCAGAGGGTGCGGTTTTATGACCGCCGAGGCAAAGTTTCGAGCTTGAGCTGTGCATCAATAAGTATCAGATGCATGCATTTTACGACACCTTCCAGCTAAAAACCTTTGGGCTCAGGAGGAAAAGGCCCCCACAGGTCAGTAAGTAGCAGCGTGTATTACTCTACAAAAGAACACTTGTTTCTTTCGCTCATACAAGTATACAAGCAAAGGCTCTTTTCCCCATCCTACCACTTTCCCCAAGTCCCCAATGCTCCCACTTCCACTCCCAACCACGCTCTAGCAAAAGGGGAGCACGGCACAAGCTACCTATTTGCCCTGAGAAACTTTTTTTTTCATGGGGATTTTTGGCAATGAAGATGTCCCAAGAATTGGTTTCGACGTTAATGACATGCCAAAGTACGTTTCGATAGGTCTTGCGGTTCTTTTAATGCCCGAGCGTTCCCCTCTTAAAAGGGACACTTAAAAAGACTCGGTGTATGTTGTTGGGGAAACTTACCTTGCCAGGTTCCTTGTCAAAATCGCAATCTCGACCATCACTGTTGTAACCTAACGTCCCGGGCCCAAAGACGAGCTGGAAATTGGTCCCAGTGGCCACGATCGCCTACGTCCAACGAAAAACAAGGGGGTTATAATTTGGTTTCAGTATCTCTAGTTACAATTTTTTGTTATAATAAGGTTTCACTTCTTGGGTTCTAACATTCTAAGCTGTTTTCGAAGGTGTAGGTTTACATTTAATCGGAAGTTAGAAGGACTTGTCTTGGGGAGTATTGGCGACCTAGGCTGTTGGAAGTATCGCAGGAAAAGAGGATCAGTTACTTGGAGCAGCGCTGTTGTCCTTTTTCTTTTCCCTTTAAGATAATTTTCGTGGAGCTGGCAAGTCCTATCTTTTGACGTTCAGGTTATCGGGCTCGTATTGAATATCATTTTCTAATTTCAAGCAGGATGAAAGGAAATGTAGATGCGGTTTTGCTTTTCTTTTGGGGTTTTCGTTTTCCGAAAGACGCGTGAAGCGTTGGGCGCTCGCTACTTGGCCGGTCCGGGCTAAGGGCAACTCTCGGGGCTTCTGATATAGAGTTCTTTTATGGAATACATATACACAGTTGAAAAAAACGTAGAGTAAAGGAAGTGTGGTTTGGAGATAATAACTTTGGGAAGAAAAAAGGAAGCTGTACAAGGAATCCATGCGTTTTAACCTAATTGAAAAGAGCTAAATAGGACAAACGTCGACGACGATCAACAGAAAAAAAATTTGGAAAGAGTGTCCAGTGTAGATATTGATTAGAACCAAAATTCCCCACTCGAATCTCGCATTTTTCTATGCCAGAGAAGTTCCTAGCTAGAGATATTCCGTGGGAACGGAATAGCGACCCCCTGCCGTCCCGGAGTACTGCCTCGACATCGGTTGCCAAGTCAGTTCGCGCCGTCGCCGATGTCCAGATTTGGGAAAAACCGGACAAAATATATATAAAAAAATTTAGATATTTTTTTGTATAAGCGCACGGCTCAGAATGGTCTAGAAGAACGTTTCGGGGACCCGGCATATGCCTTTTATTTTTCTCGGAGGACTTGCGCGTACTGGAACAGGCAAAGATACTTCCAAAGAGTATTGATCCGAAGATCTTTACGTTCTGTTAGAGCAAGAACCTATCCGGTGCAAGGAAGTAAGCGTAGAAAGATTCCCCTCCTCGTTTCGGCCTGTCCTGTGAGCTCATCGCTGCAGCAATTGGAGCGTGTTGGAGCGCAGAAATTACAGCAGTTATCCCCCCTTTCCTAACAAGCTGCCTCGTCTGTCGTCTCCCAGAACAAATGGCTCGCTCAGGAATTCAACTCGCATCTCTCACAACAACAAGGGTACTTTACTAGTAACTTACGTTCGTTTCCATACAAAAGGAATAATGAAAGAATAATGAAACTTACGATTTCGCTGTGTCCTTCCCGGCAACCGGCTTGGAATCGCATTTGACGTTCTTCCAGCGGACGATCGCGGTACCCAACGAAGCGAACCTAATAAACCGATCCCATTTAATAATTTGATTTTTTTACACTATTTTTTTCTTCATTCATTTATTATTATTATTTATTTATTTTCTAGATTCTTGAGGGAGGTAAGGCATCGAAAGTCGGAAGAAGACGTACTATGTATTTCATTTATTATTTTCTGAAATTATTTTTTCTTAAATTCTGGGGGACCGTAAGTCATCGGAAATTGGAAGAAACCGTACTGTTAATTCATTTATTTGTAATGTTTTGGAGGAAGGTAGTCATTGAAACTCGGAAGAAGACATACTAATCCATCAAGTTGTTCGGGAAACCGCAAGGAGAACTTGAAGCGACCTCAAGTGAAGACCCCAAAACCAGTCAATTACGTTCGCTACAGAAACATTCCTTAACGCCAGTAGACCATTGTCGTGCTTACTCAGAATATACCCCAAATATTTCAAGTATCTTTCTGGCGTTCAAGGAGAGTTAACTCTTAACAATGGCCCTGTTTAGGCCATTTTGGAAGGCATTTAATAGGTTCCAAAAAGCACGCTTGAGGCTTTCATTGAAGAAAACTTGTTTGGCTTCGGGGCGTCGGGGGGCATATAATAAGCAGCGGGCGTCGGATCCCGGGGAAAAAGAGTTGAAAGTGACCACAAAGTTAACAATAGTCCTCCCCGTTTTAGCTTTCTGACTTGGTGAATGAAATAGCCCTTTCGCACTGCCCCAATCCAGGTTTCTGCATTGGGAGAACCGCACCGAAAAAGGTGGCAGAACTCTTCCGACAGTTTAAACAAGCGTATCCATCTCACCTGGAGTGGATTTTGGGTGCAGAGGCTCGAAAAGGGAAGGCTTGATCATAAATCTATTAACTGTTCACACTTCCCGAGTCTATTATTGATTTGAGTAGCGAGCCCCCGAAACTCTTTTGAAGCAAAACTTTTAAAAACCTGTAAAAACTTAGAAATAAGCCTTGGAATAGATAGATATGCCCCGTTTGCGGCTGGTTGACAGTGACAGCTTTGGACGTAGAGAACATAACACGTTCCCTCGCCAGGTTCACGTCTTAACCAGTGGTGCAAATCAGGGCCACTTTTTTAATCGCAATCCAACTTGGCGTTTCACTAAGTTTTAAGTTTTTTGTCCAATTAAGCGGTCGTTTTTGTAAACAAAACTAGGTAGTAAACAAACTTAAGTTTGCAAAGAAGGAATAGTTATTCGGTGAAACTGAGAACTTTGCAGGGAATGAATTCAGTTTTGTGGAGCAACGACGCACCATGTTCCGTACTAGATCCAGAAGGTGTAGGATATTTCATTGTTGCCCACAATTCACTGTTGCCCAATTTGAATTTTCTCTTCCTCGCTAACGTTATCGCCAACGGCTTCTGTATTCGTAACCTTTCAAAATTTCTTTGTTGTGTACATGTACAGTACACACGATTAACGAAATATAGCGAGTTCCACTTGCTGCACTGGTGCAGTATTTTTCGCACTCAGTGTGTAAAGCTATACATGTTTGACACACTGAATGCCAAAAATATTGCAAGTGGAACCCGCTAATAGTCGTGTTTTTTATTTTTTTTATGAAAGCCACCGAAGTGATTTCCTAACGTTTTTCCCCAGTCAGCCGAAACTTGGCCTGTCCACCCCAGAAGGATTCTGTGCAACCCGAGTATAAATTCTTCCCAAAGCTCCGGTTTGTGGGGTTCATCCATGTTCCGAGTTGAAGCCAGTGTATACTTTTTCTTTTCCCTTGGACTTAAAATTGCTTGTAATTGGCGCTTATAGCTCATGCTTACCTCGGACTCTCGACTGAGTCGCCGAAACAACTCGTCTGACTCGAACCTCGCTTTCTGGTCTGGCACGACCCTGGGCACTTTGTACACCAGACTGGGCTTGGTCTGCTCGTACAAACCCAGTGTTTCGTAGGGTAACATATTGGCCAGCATTACTTGATTGGCGACACTTTTAAGTAAGACAATAAAACGTTCTTTGGTTCACGTATTCCCCGAAAATCTGAGTTTAAAAACGTTCGAATGTGATGAGATTCACTGCACCTTCAATGGCTTCTTCACACGGCACATCGTGCAGAACGATCACAAGTGATCAAACACAGATGTGGGGGAATACTGGGAAATCCAAATCAAACCAAAGCGAACTTTTGAACACCGCACCAACGTCCACATACACAAACACAGGTTATGGAAAGGGTACAGGTGTGCAGCTCTTGGAAGTATCCCGGGTTTCCCGGTCCCGAGTTATCAGGTGACTGAAGCTTCTCAAGGAAAAGCTCAAGGGTTCCTTCGGTGCTGGCCGCCGGCTTGGGTTTAACAACTTCCTCTGCTGGTTGAATGGCAGATGAGATTTTTAGTTTTTTTTTTTCTTTCTGTTCGTCTTCGGACCCGAGCACTAAACACTTTTTCCTTTTGTGGAAGCTCAGTAGAATTTAAATTAATTTCTTTTCGGCTAGTGAAGTCGAATTAAGTGGAATTAAGCGATTGGGAAGTGAGCCACCGTTGGAGTTTTTGGGGACTCGAGAGGACTGGATGGGACCCAGGGCAAGTTGTGGAACTGGAAAAAGAGGGACAGGACAAGGACAACGTCCATGGAATTCTGAGCCGGGATTTTGGGATCTGTCAACGTTATAGCATAGAGTAGCAAGATGCTGGGCGGAAAATGGTGTTGTCCAGCAAGCCATTGGGCAGACGTGGGCCGCGCACTCCCTGTTGCACCGCGCCGGTTAGCCAATGCAAAAGGCGGGCTTTAGCAACCAGAGGCGTGGTTGATACCCTCCCTCGAGAGGCTGTCAGAAGATCAATCGTGGTAGTAGCTAAGGAGGAAAAGTGTGGATCTTTGGATGTAGAGCCGGGCGACACTGAAAGTCTGAAATTGAACAACGGAGCCCCAGAAAAGACCAGGAGCTCACTGGAGCCATCATGCATTTTTTTCCTTTTTTTTTGCGTGACGACAAAGCGCATTGAATCACAAGAGCATGGGACACATGTCTATTGGATTGGCACTTGATGAGGATTAGCTAGGAGTGGAAGGCTTTTTGTACCTTTTCCGAAGTTCTTCAAAGTACAGGAGGGAACTTAAGCAGATGTTTTGATGTGACAAGTACTTGATATGGCATTCGAGATTTGTGTTAAAGATCACAGGTTCGATTAGAAACGACCCCAAAGGTGCGTTTTCGCGTTTTTTTAAAGAAAAATAAGGATAATTAAAGAATTGCATCAATTGGATCGATTGGGTATAATAAGCTTGGAACCGTGAAAACTTGCAAAAATAGATTAGGAAAGTCAGACATAAATTATTAATTTCCGTGATGAATAATTTCCGTGTAACCTCGTTTCTTATCGCCAGTTATTGGGGATTTGTGTTGGGGAAAACAGTCTAACTTTGCTTAGATGCAAAGCGATTTGATTTGCTTTTGAGAAGGAGTCGGGAGCCATGATTTCCGTTTAGCCTCGGTTCTTATCGCCAATTTTTCTTTGTCTAACATCCTGTGGGCTAGTTTGTTTTCAGAAGCTTTAAGTTGACGTAAGCGTTATGTCGAAAACAGAGATTACAGGGCTGGCTTGGCTAAAAGAACCGGAAAAAGAAGATCGATGAGTTCGACGGCGCAAGTACTGGCCCGCGGTCCTATTGGCCCACGTTTGATACACATGAGCTCTCATTGGCTTGCACGGAAGTGTGTTACGCTGACACAGGATCAAGGAAGAAGAAGAGAGCTTGGACGGATTTCGGCCTCACATTTGCTAGGTTCCAAAAGGAGGAACGATATACGATACACGATACTCTTGAGCAAGCGGGAGACTATCCTTTATCATGCTAAAGCCATATACTTTACTTTACTATAAGAAAAGGTCGCTTAACATGAAACTTTCACTTTAGCAAGATTCGGTTGAGCTCAAGTTTAAGGATCAGTCCAACATCGACATGTTGGACTGTTTGACCACGCTTCAAAAGAAAACCGAAAGGATAGTTTTAAAGGGAAGCACTGCAGTTGACGCGAAGATGAACCCTGTTGACAATCGAGGACCAATTAAGAACTATTAATCACTGCTGTAACACGTGGGGCTGACTGGGGGGAAAGTTTTAGGACGCGGCAAAAGTGGTGCAGAGCCGAAAGGGGTTTTTACAATATATTCCAGGCCAACATGTGCTAAGTATGGGAGCTGACAAATGGGGAGCAAATAGCACAGCTGACTAATTTTATCATAGGGAATAATTCCAGTTGGTAACTTCTTTTTCATATTTTTTTCTTTTAATACTTCGCCTGCTGTGAATTCTATTGTGAGACCGTGATTGAAATCGGATTTATTAATGTCATGCAAACTTTGCCCAACAAGTCTATGCGCTTTTGTGTGAGCGCGAGCTCCCGCTTTTAACGAACGAACGGGGGAACGAACGAATTTTAGATGTGGGAATCCTACAGCTGCAGTGCCGTACCGTGCCATGCAGTTCCAATGCAGGTTCCACTTGTCGCCATCCATTTAACCCCGGGTTAATTCGCCATGCCTGTCAACAATCTCACGCTTGTTTTACACGGGCACCACAACTGCGTTGGCCCCTTTTTTGTTCCATTTGGGAGGTTAAAAAGTACTTTTTTTTACTAGTTATATTCGAAATTTTAGGTCCTAATTTAACTTCTCTGGTTACGCTGTTTAGGGAAATATTCCAAGACTTGAGTTAAGATGGCCCTCTAAATGGTCTTAAAGGATCTGTGGAAGGACTCCCCTCCAGCTTTTGATGGACATGGAAAGCTTTAACACGGGTCTCGACTAATGGTCAAGGCGGTACTTTGTGTCCCAAAGGCGGTCAGCACGTTGGCTTCGCACTGGATTAGGAACGGGGACACAGATTCTGGGAAGGAAAGGTTCCAAAATATTGCAATTTGACGCCACACAGACCAACAGCGGGACCACTTTCCTTGCTTGTGTATCCAGGCCCATAAAGTTTGAGTTTAGGGTACCGAACCCGTAATGTAATTTATTTCATGCTCGTATTTCTTATTCATTTATTTTTTATCATTTTTTTTGTACTGCACAGAACTTTTTATTTGAAGGCGTTTCACAAGAATTGAACTTGGCGTGACGAAAGCCAGCTATTGTTGGACCCCCCTCTTGGGCTCTACTCACTGCGATATTGCGCCTTGTGTGACCCTGCCGTGTCGAAAGCTGGGTGGGCAGCTCATTAAAATGCAAACTTCCAAATCGAGGTGGAATAGTGCATGAGAAGTTCCGAGTGACACGTGCGAGATGCAGCCAGAAGACAAAACCCTCTACGTTCTTTTTTTAACCCTATTGCACGCCCACCCCCTTTGCTGACAAGAGTCGCGTGATCCGTTGACTTTTGATCCCTCGTTGTTCCTATGAGTTCCTATGTCCTGGCTTATTTGTGTATTCCGTTTTGTTTAGGAGGCCAAAAGACCCCGCGTAATAGGGCGTTTTCATGCTTCACGGGGTTGGAGTTATGGTTGTATTCGTTTCATTTCAAACACTATTCCCGTCAAAGTTCTACTTGCTCCGGCCGCCCCAGTCCAATAGCCGGAGGCGTAAAAGAAGCTGAAAGGCTTTGCATGCTTAATTGGGACTTCCATGACACGAGCTTGACGATGACTCAATCAGAAGGTAGTGTATTGTATAGTGTATTCACCGTTTAGGGGGATGGGTAGTAGACGTACGTACTGGCTGTATTAGGTGTAGGATCTGAATTCAATGCGTTTTTGGAACGGTAAGCGGAGATTTCCTTACGCCTTGCGGAGCACGTTGGGATAGTTGGGATAATCTGAGGATAAGCTGGATCCGTTTCTCATTTACAGGCAGGGATAAGCTGAGGGGACTACATTGTAATTGTGCGCGGACACCAAGGTTCTGATGTGCTGCAAGCCCGAGTTGTATCACCATGACAAATAGCGAAGGTAATAAGGAATATCAGCTTGGTTTTTGTTGTAATACATGGTGCCATGCTCTCTTTCCCTTTTTTAAGAAAAAGCGCGTGCTTTATCCGTTTTGTGATTGATGGAAGTGCAGCTGGCCACCCCATCGCTGATGCCTACTCCTTCCATTTAGTTGGTACAGTGGGAGATGGTACAATGGAATAAAAAATAAAGGGGGCCTTGTATGTGTAGTTCTATAGTACCCGTGCCTCCCTTTTTGATAATGTGATGAACGGTTTTGGCATGTTGACCCCTCTATAGACTCGGGGAGGAACACCCCGTTTTTCGTTTGTCGGGCGGGTTTTCGTAATAATATGGAATCATTGGGCTCAATGTAGGGTAAGATTCCACCTTAATTATTGTGTATAATTTTATGGATTTTCTTCAATTTGAGGGTTTATTTTTCCTCAATTTTGTTGTAATTGGGGTACTTTAAGCAATGCAACGTTATAAGGCGACGTTTTCTTTTCAACGGGTGTAATGCAGAGTATATGGAGAAAGAAGCATTAGTGCGCAGCTCAAGTCGGGTGGAACTGACACAATTAAGTCCATTCCCCCTTTTTCGCTTTGCAGAGAAACTTGCTCATCCGTGCGTTGGTACATGTATTATTCCGTGCTGACTTTTCCTGGAACTGCAATTATCAGGAATGACAGCTGACGAGATGGGACCTGGGTAATTATAGAGTCTTGTGCTATATTATATCGTGCAAGCAACCATTATTTCAAGGCCCTTATGGGTAATTTTTTTTCATTGGTTTCTTAATGGGAAAGCGTAGGACCGTGTGTCGGTGCATAAGGCCGTGGTATACTAGGATTATGGCGCTACAGCATGGCAATTTTTAATTTTAATTTTTCTTTCTCTGCAATATAATGAAATTGCACTGTGACTGTAATGCATGGATGTATAAATCACTTTACCTGCTGATTTTTAATTTTAGTATTTTTAATTTTATGTGTTCAAGTTAATAAAAATTTAAATAAATTATTCAGGAAAATCCTAAGCAGCAGGTAAAGTAGATTTTGTTTTTAAGATACTTCCAGAAAAATATTTTTCTAATTATCTTTTTCTGTTTCTTTTCATTTCTTGTTTAAAATTTATGAAATTGTAAGGAGAAATTGTGCTGCCACTCAGAGAATGGCGGTGAAACAGGAAACTGCATAGCTTGTGCTGAACTCAAGGTCGAGCATGTAAAGGAGAGGACCGTAAAGTAAAGGATAGGATTCATCAGGAAATATAGGGTAAGTGCCATCTCCCGACAAAATAAATGATCAACTACTTACAGAATGCCGTGTGCCTTAAGAGTAAATTTTTAGGTATACTTTTGTGCTGCCCTCTCGGTTGTATTGTATGATATATCCTTTACGTTTCTTGGTAGTTCTCATGTTTTGCATGTAAATAATTTGTTTCATTGTACGACTTGTAATTTTTGAAATAAAAGCGAAAATCTGTAAATTTCTCCTTTTTATTGTACGATTTTTAATTTTGAAAGAAAAGCGAAAATTTTGCAATTTTTGTGTGATTTTTCAAAAAATCCGCGAAAAGGGGTGTGGCCTCCACAAAAAGGACGAATCCTATTGGTGGATTCGGCAAAAAAGGGGGCGTGGCCTCTTTTCGAGCCAGGAAAGCTTTTTCAGGGCTTTTCTCCATAAGGAATAATG
>JAGJRP010001217.1:0-19014 GCA_022832235.1 Lepidurus couesii
CAAAATTTTTTCAAAATGAGCGGACCAGCTCGCAGCTCACATAATTTTTCGATACGGAATACTAGCGCAACTGAGCTCCATCTCAAGCTTTATGATAGCCTATGGTCAAGCAGATATTAATTTTCGAAAATTTAATTCCTTTAATATTAACATACTTTACATTTTGTTACGAACGCCAGGGACGAAACTGATGAATTTGACAACTGCAGCTCTCAAGAATCATTTTCGCTCGGAGAATTCTAGAACAAAAAAGAAAAGCAAAAGAGATAATCACTATATATAAGCAACACGATAATCAAAGCACTCATATGGTTTGCACGCGTATGGTTTCCCTCAAAAGAAAAAAAAAACTTCACTTGAATTAAATCCTTCCAAATTTGATCAAAATGCTGCAGATAGTTATAATGAAACAGCCCCAAAAGATTAACTTAGGTAGCATAAGCTCGGCTTTCTCCGCATTAAATCCATTAATTATGAAAACGGTTACAAGGTATATTAATGTTATCCCAAACCCCTCAAAAGAAAAAAAATACGCAGAGAAAAACATCCAAAAAACAAAATAGAATATATCTGAAAAGGCGCTACAATTCGTTGAATTTGATGCTTGTACCTTTTGTCGACGCTCGGTGAATAAGGCAAGCAAGGGCTCAAATAGTTCCAGACGACTGCGACGTTGACCAAGTCGACTTATTCACTTTTCCTTTTCACTTTGAGACGTTGTACGAGTTCCGCAACCCAAAAAGGTTTTCTTTCCATCACCGCGGTCTTTCTTCACTTTCTTTTCATCACTCTTTCCGCGGTCTACGTACGGAGGTCCTGCAAAACAAACACCGAAAGGATACAAAAGTTAGTCGGAACTTGTACAAACGAGTCGAAGGCTAAGTCTAAAACTGACGTTTTCTTTCTAACCTAAAAGACTTTCTGACCCGTTACAAAATCTTCCGTGTTAGCATTAATTTAAACAATTAATTCAGTTTTAATATTAAGTATTTTTAACTTTAGCTTTCCTTAAAAATAATGTCTCAATAAACTCAAATGAGAAGGAAAAATTCCTTCAAAATAAAAGTTTGAGAATTTAACAGCTATTTGGGGGGAAACGAAAAGGTTACCTCGACTTCCGAAAGTTGACTTCGTTGTCGGCAAGCAATCTTGAAAACACCGCAAAATTGAAAAAAGCGCACCATAGGGACCAGACTACAGTGACTACGCATGGCCCAACACAAAAGCGCTCCTCATTCCAAACCATATTAGGTAAGATGGGAAAATTAGCATTGGAAAGGCAATAAACTTAATATCAAACGTAATACCGTCAGTAGATAAAATCCAACAAGGAGGTCCCACGTCAACTCAGCTGAAATCAGGAGCTCAATGGCATCAGAACCCCAGGAATGCAGGATTGTGTCCATGATCCATGATGGTAATGTGTGCATGATCGGAAGCGAAAAACTAAGGAAAAACAAAAAATATTAATATAATTGCAATTAACACGACATGTACAGACAAATCAGTCCTCTTCCGGACGCTTTCTCAGAAATTTACAAGAAATTACCATAACTGGGATAAAAACTCTCAAAAATGACCAAATGCGGCAAGTTTGACCGAAATAAAACACTCCTGCCAAGAACTGTTTCATTCTTCCAAACCCAAAAGCTTTGCGTAGTTAGCATAAGCGAAGCTTTCTCAGCAAAAATTCAAGAAATTACCAGATTTGCTTACAACACAGTAAGGTTGAATTGCCCAACAAAGACGAACGTAGACGAAAGCAGAGGGTATTTATGAAATGTACTTGCCTTTTTGAAAAGATTCAAATTTGTCCTCCCCCCCCCCCGCCTCTAGACGTATAGCAGGACGAACATTTTTCCAGAACTCGACCAGGTGCAGGTTCTGCTCCCCTTCTGCTTGGCCATCGTACGACCCAAAACCTTCCGAGAGTCCTTCCTCCCTTTTTCTCGCGGTCTCAGGAACGTCCTAGAAAAAGAAAACAAGAACAAAAATTGAAAGATCAGAATAAAAACTGTAAAATTCTGCTACTCAACACTTTAAAATCAGTATATCTTCTCTGGCCATGTTACCAACATGTTCATACAACGAACAAAACATAAAATGAACTCTTCGATTAGGGAAAGAAACTAGAAAGCTACTTTGGAAAAAACAATAAAAATAAGTCCTTACCTCGACGGAGCGAACACGTGGGTCCCCCCAAAAACAGCAACAATCACAATTGAAAATTGAAAACACGGCAAAATCGCAGACGGATCGGGAAGGGCCCAATATGGAGTGAAAGCCTGTAAAAGAGATGGAAGTTTAGTTACAAAAGTTACCAATAATTAAATTTACTATAAAAGAATTTACTCAGCCAGTAATGTCCACAGACGAAACTTTTCCCCTGCCTGGCCGCGTTTTTCCGTCGAGGCTTCCACCCGATGACCCCAGAAAAGTTTGCGTTGCTTTTACCATTTAAAGACCTATTGCATGGCACAGCGAAAACTTTTCTGTCCCCCCAGGAAGTTAAAATGTTGCAGCAAAAGACCTAACTGGCCACAACACTTTTTAACTCCTGGCATACCTTTTCTTCTGTTTCTCCTGGCGGCTCCCTCAGAAGATGAAATAATAGCCGTATCCACACAGCCTCAGCTTAGCAGATATAACAAGTTGTGGTTCTCGTTCACTTCTCCAACAGGATGGCAAAAGGCAAGGGAATAAACCTGGCTGAGCGGAACGAGAGGCAGGAAAGCACCACACACTTAACACGTTTTAACAATATAACTGTTTGTCACCACCTAATAAATATAAAAGGGACACCACTTAGTAATACCGTTCATCCTTAAACACAATTTAACACAGTCTAACGCTTTGACAAGTTTAATTTGAGTACGACATCCCATCCGACTGCACAAATCAACATGGCGGATCAGGGCGGGTACAAAAACGTTCGCTGGAGCTTTGACCGGGACCGGCTATGGCGGCCATGCGGGAATTTTTAATATTACGTTTTTTGGCAGGAAAATTAATAAATTTGTCTGCACTAATAATTTTTTAAATCCAAAAACGCGATTATCCTCCGGGAGTGTATCTTTGTTGATAGTAAAGAAGATTAAGGAATTAAGAGAAATTTGGAAATTGCTAAAATCGGATTTTGAACATTTTCGTGAAAAAAAGGATAAACAAAACCTTCGTCTAACTAGAGGAAACGGAAGGCAGAATATGGTAACTTCACACTAGTTGTTAATTGAATTAATGGCAACATGTCGCCAATGGGAGCGAATAAACTTGAAAACATTAGAAAAATTGTTCGAAATCTACTGACACTTACCCCCGGGAATAATGTAAAAAATTATCAACATTGTTACTTTTAATTAACAAAATGTGACAATATGCAAGCTAATTGCATAACACTTAAGTCTGTTTGCTTTTCAGTTTGGTAAATGTTGGGTGGGAGTCGAAAACTTTCAATAAAAGGGTAGCAAATTACCTGACGTGTAGTCGGCCAGGCACCTGTTCACAAAATGGCTTGTGGGACTAATTCCGTCGACAACGCCAAGTGGCGGCGAGTGTCTATAGAGAGCTGTATCCATTGGCCAGAGACCTTGGCAACATTAGCAACGGGCAACGTGATTGGGCACTGCGTTGGATATTTTTTTTTTTAAATTCCGTATTCTAGCCTTGCGCGTTTAAGCAATACTATCACCCCCCCCAAAAAAAAAAATGAGTACACAACAAATAACTGTAAACCGTTAGCCTTTAAACAAACAAACAAACAAATAACTGTACATACAACAAATAACAAGTAATTGTACACAACAAATGCGGTTGGAACGGAAAATGTGGAAAGTCCACGTCTCCTAGCCACATTTGGGGATTAAACAAAAAGCTTGCAATTGCTTAAGACGATGCATGAATGGAGAAACATAAACTTTCGTTTACATGTATAAATAAATCATTGATGAGCCAAATTCAAAATAACGTCATAAGAACGAGAGCTGCGACTAAGAAGGGCGGACCTATTTATTCCTTTTATTATTACGGATCTATTATATTATATTAAATAGTTAAATACATTTTAAACTATCTTTCCTTATTCTCATACATAAATCTCTCACGTGGCACGCCATGTTTTCACTCAGCTTCATTTGCATAATAGGCGAAGAAAAAAAGGATGGCTCTCCTAAAAAATTCCAATAACAATTACCAACTGGAGCAGGCCAAAGGTGAAAAAGAATAACCCAGCGGCATCTATTTGAGCTTGTCCAGCCCAAATTTCACAAAATCGTCCGTTTTAGACGTTAGAAAACGCCTACACGCCCAAACACGTTTGAATGAAACTTCGCACTGGAAACACGCATAAGCTCCACAAATGAAGCTAAATTAATGCTTATAAATGAACAGGACTGTTGTTTGTAACTACAAACAGTTAGTAACGCAAATTCAGCTAAAACACAAATATATAAGTTATGCAAAACAATACGTCCTGTCTGAACATCCAGCTTCTTCGGCTTTGCAAGCGCGACTGAGCCCACACCGCCCAAACGTTTTATTATTGAAATTAGCACCATCTACGGAACATGTCTGCAAACACTTGACAGCGGTTCACTCCGCATGCTTTTCTTACTATTGTTTATTTTATTATAATTTTTGTTTCTCTCTAGTTTTTTATTTATTTACTTTAGTTTCCTTGTATTATTAGCTGGGCAAGTCCCCTAATTGGGACCTTCTGTTTGTTCGTTTCATCTATTTTTCCCTCTATGATTGTTTTTTTTCATTTTAGCTTGTGTATTTCTCTAGTTTTTTATTTATTTAGTTTCCCTGTATTACTACAGGTTGTGATGCGTGCCTAGTGGTGTACTTTCTCATTTTCTTGTCAAACCCTGGTTCGTAGGAGTTTACAGGTTTGTTGGTGTTTTTTTAATTTTCAAAAGCAATCCTCTTCAACTGTTTCACTGCAGCCAACTATTGACAAGAAGCTTCCGTTCCTGTTCACGCCTTCGGACATCCACTTGCCCGTTCGACAGTTAGACTGTACCTGTCGTCTTGTTGTACATTATTTTAAAAATGATAAATTTTGTTTTGAATTTTGCTGAAGGGCGGTTTCCGAGCCGTACGTTGTTGCGGTAATGCCTGAGCAGTGAGCAGGCCGAAGGAACGCTACGAGTCCCGGCCAGAACCGTCCGGGAAACAGCGCTGAATAGCTTTGTGAAGAATTTGACCGTAGACTCGAAATTCAGGCTAAACGCGTAAAAAAGTATATAAAAAGCCAGCAAGGGCCGTTGCGGTTGGTCAGATGACAAAAACAAACCAATAGTTCACCCAATTCTTGTACATTTAAGGATGAGTGTACTCAACTCAGTTCTTTGTTCATCCCTGGCACACAATATACATGGTTATAGCCAATCATTCAGTACCACATAGCGAACTATACCACACTAAAAATTGTCATGCGTACTTTCAAAATTCTCTTCTGTATCAATCATCCATAGTTAACAATTTCTCGCCGAGATTTGGGCCGAAAACCTGCAGTATAGTCGCAGTCCAAAAGGAGCTTTTAGAACTTTCGAGAACATGCGCTGCTAAAACCATCAATTTAAACTCTTTGACAATTTCCACACTAGTACATATGGTACAATGAAAGAAGCCTATCATGTAATACATAACAACTTCTCGCATTATTTAACAACCAAATTCCAGAAAAGAACAACCTACGTAGCATAACAGTTTCCTCTTTGCGTTTAAACTCTTGGCGCTCGTTTTGCAGTCCACATTTTGGCGTTGCGTTATTGCATCAAACAGAAAACGTTCACTCTTTATCTACCTTAGGAAACTGAACTTGCCTCCCCGAGAGAAAAACACAAATTGCATAACAAGCCTCGCTCTCCACGCCCCCCCAAAAAACTTCCACACAAAAATGACAATTGCTCCAAGACGAGGAAACCTTTGGACTTCAAAGGCAATAGTTTAGACACCGGGATTGACAGCGGATACTTGATAAAGATAAACTTTGTTCTATACAACAATTGACACCAATAAAAGCATTGCAAGCTAAAAAATAATACTTTTCATCGGCTCTCTTTTAGTTATTTCATCTGAAAATAATTCAATTTGCTAGCAAATACTTGCTAACAAACTTACTCTTTCTTGTAGAGCTCTCTTTTTTTTTACCATCGTTCAATTTCTCATTGATATGACTGTTGACGGAACATGGCGCTAATCTCTTCGATTGTTTTGTTTTTGGTCTCTGGGACTTTGAAGATGGTAAACAAGACAAACATAACCAGCAATCCAGCAAAAATTAGGAAAACATACGGACCCAAAACCATCTGCAAGTAACACACAATTAGTATTGATTATTCCATGAATTAAAACACCGTTGACAAGTATACCGTTAAGGGCAGAAAGCCCAATCCAACGAAAAAGTTGGCCGTCCAGTTGGTCGTCACCGCGATGGAAGTGGCCATGGGCCTGGCGGACTGGGAGAACAACTCCGAGACCAGGAACCAAGGAATGGATCCGGGTCCGGTAGCGAACATGATCACGAATAGGATCAGGAGCAAGATACTGGCATAAGCCAACCATGCGTAGGTATTCTAAAAGACACATGAATTGTATGTCGAAATTAACGATTTTCTACTTTAAAAAAGAAAGAAAAAAGTTAAGAAATGAATGTTAAACTTACGATTAGAGCCATGCAAGCTGTGAGGAGGACGTTGATGATCAACATGCCGGATAAACCAATCAAATGCAAAGTTTTGCGTCCTGCTTTCTCGACTAAGATCAACGAAACGATCGTCATCACCACGTTAATGGCGCCGATGCTCAACGTCGCGTACTGGGACTCGTCTGGGGAAAGCTTGGCCGATTCAAACATGGAACTCGAGAAGAAGAAAACCTAAAGAAATTTTTTTTCATGAAATAATTGTGTATGAAGGCTGTGAGATTTGACATTAAGCATTGGGGGGTGACTTACAGCGTTGATCCCAGAGAATTGTTGGGACATCATCATCATCATAGCAATGACGAGTGGTGCCCGGAGGGAGGGGTTGGTCACGATTTCTTTGAGTGTGACTTTTGGAACCAGTTTCATGGCTTCGTACTCGGCACGCATCTCATCCATCTCGTCGTGGACTTCCAGAGTGCCACGCAGCCACGTTAGAGCTCTTTGGGCTTCGATTTCCTTGCCACGGTTGAGTAAAGTGTACTTGGGGGACTCGGGACACAACGGCATCGTAGCCAACTATCCCAAAATAGGAAATCACGTCAAATTAGCATCTAATCACTCACCATACTGGATTTTTTTTTAAGATCCCAGACAAAGCCAACGTGGCTCGGTAGTTTCATTACGTGACATTCATTTGCGATCAGTTTTAATGTAGACTTTACCTGGAAAAGAACGGGGCAGATGGTAAGTCCAAGGAGTAAAGGCCAAAGCGATTCGGTTCCTAAAATCACGTCCATGCCCAAAATTTGTGAGACCAAAATTGAGATCGTGACCACCAATTGATACACAGTTCCCACCTTATAAGAAGAAGAGAAAAAAAATATGTAAGAAAATTCAGGATAATTCCGTTAAGGGAAAAGAATACAGAAACTTACTGCGCCTCGTAGATGTACAGGCGAAATTTCAGCCAAATACATGGGTCCCAATCCAGCATTTAATCCGTTGTTAACTCCAATAAAGAACCGTCCAGCAATAATCATTTCGTACGAGTCAGCCATTTTCGAAAAGCCCATTAAAATTGCAGCGATGACAGCAAAGATGTTATTAATCAGTAACCCGCCTTTCCTGTGGGTTTTTGTCCCGTGAGATATATTTTAAAGATTTGAAAAGATTTGAGCAAAAATAGGTTTCGCCATACCTGCCAAAACGTTCCGCAAAATACCCACTCAAGCCACCGCCCACCATTCCTCCGATACAATAAATTGAGACGGCCCATGACCAAATAAAAGTCACTCCACCTTCAGTCAAAGCTTCACCAGTTCGATTCACGTGGGTTTCGTTAATCCAGTTCATAATCAACTAGAAAAAATACATAAATATTATTTCTCTTGCGAGTCACACAGCAAGTTTCGTCATAAAGACACGAGAATTAGAATAAGGGGTCAACCTTTTGTTTGGGTCAAAGTTTACCATAAGTATTGCTAGTGAAATCTTAATTCTAAAGAATTAGTACTTAGGCTCCCTATCCTTCCCATCCGCAATGACAACACGCCATTGAAATTTCTTCTACTGAGATATCTATCGTTTATTTTTTAGATTAGAAAGTGCGATTTCATGAAGTTTTGGAAGTTACGCTTTTCAAATTTGAATTTCCCGCCAGCGCCACCACACGAGGTAAACCCGTTTTGTATCAGCAGGAAAGTAAATTTCTCTTTGCTTCTGAAAAACAAGGTTTAAGAACATGAAGTCAATCTTCCGGAATCAACAGGACTCTTTGACAAAATGTTTTTGCGTTGAAGCCTTTTAACCTCGAAAAAAATCTATTAATTCTTGGCGACTGCCGTTTAACCTAGATTTGGAGTTCGTGTTGTTTACCCTTTCTAACCTTGAAAACAATGTATCTGCCTCAAACATCTGACCTGACAAACATGGACAGGTTGACCTAGTACTTCCTTGCCTTCATTAAAAGGGCTATGGTAGTAAACTTTGCATATTGTAATAACCATTCCTACACTAGAACCCAAAGTATTTTTTATTTTATGTATTTATATTACCTTGGCCGGAGCATTGATGACACCGATGTTGTATCCATGCTGAAAAGATGATCCCAATGCTGCTGCAGCAATCGCAAACGCCAGACGTCCATTGAGACCCTAAAGGCGAAAAGAAAAAAAAACGAAAATCGTCAATTAATTCCTCGCATGACTGACAGCATTTCTAAATCAGGACACTTTTACTCAACCTAGGAACGTGATGAACGATTTATATATATAAAAAAAAGAACCAAACCATAGAAGAAAGTAAAACGAAACTAGGGCTAAACCAAACCTGAACAAACATTTCACTT
The DNA here is from genome assembly GCA_022832235.1 of Lepidurus couesii. Lineage (NCBI taxonomy): Eukaryota > Metazoa > Arthropoda > Branchiopoda > Notostraca > Triopsidae > Lepidurus > Lepidurus couesii. The sequence continues at coordinate 8,997 of JAGJRP010001217.1, forward strand.
GAAAAACTTTCGCAACTGGAACTAGTTAAACTAGGGCTCTTTTCCTTGTCCACAATGGGAGCCAAAGAGTTGCTTGTCGGAGACCGATCCATTCTCTTGGAAAGATTTTTCGCAAATGCCTACGAACTTGACCAGGCATTTTTACTTCAGTCCTGGAAGCCCAATCTTACAAAGACATCAACGTTTTTGAAAGGTCAAACAGATTGCTTTCAAAGCAAAACTGGACCTGTTAACCTTCCAAATCGAATCCCTAGGCGAGGTTGAAAGCTGCCGAGAAAAGTCAAAGTAGTCGAACGTTGGCGCGCTCATGATGAGAAAGATACCCCCTCCCCCAAAAGGGAACACATTATTTCGACATTCCTACAAGATTTTTAGTTCCTCACGAGATCTGATTCAATTTTTTTAGAGCATGCTGATTTATAGTCCATTGATGCTTTAATAACTAATCTAAGAAATGCACTATGAGTTATATATAGTTTATAAATTGTTACAAAGGTTGGTTCTTTGCTCATCATTAACTAGCAGTTAACCATGAAAGTTGCTCTTCCTGTGTTGCAAAAATGAATGAGTTGCAAAAATATGGTTCATTGAGCGCTACGGCTGTAGTGTAAAACTGCAAAACTAAAAGACGACGACAAATCAGGGAAGGAAGAGGATTACATAAGGGACAGGCTGGTAACGGGTTACGTGAAAGACAGACAAACATTTCTAGGAAAGATAAACAAAGGAAAAGTTGGAAAAACCATTACGGAAACCTTAAAACGCTGCTAAAGTATTTTCCCTATAGCTTAGCTTTCTATGACACAATAGCATGGGGAACGCAGAAGCAATCCTACTTAAAAAGTTTACAAAAATTTTACAAAAATTATTGACAGTAATGTAGGCAATACAGAAAGGAAGATCACTGATTGGTTTGCTGATTTCTTTTTATACGTGCAAATTATTTTTCAACAACACGAAAAACTCCTAAAATTTCGAATTTGTGAAGCTTTACTGTACTATATTCTATAAGAAAAATTTCAAGTAAATTAGTTAAAAATTTAAATAAGAGATTGATTAGGAATTGCTCAAAGGGGTTAGAAAGTTAATCCTGCGGCGGCCGTCTGTATGCGTAGACTCCATGCGCGTTCGTATACACCCATGCAAAGCACTGCGCGCCTCTTCGCGATACCTTGAGTATTGAGTACAACCACCTAAGCTATCCGGGAGTTTTCATTCAAAAGCTTACATAACTAGTTCTTGGCTTCTTGGGAAATTCGCCTTAACAGCCAGACCAGAAATGCCAAGAATCTACTGAGTTTAATCGCAAACCTTTATAAATGTATCATTTTGAACACACCTCAAACATATTCAACACCTGAAATGCCAGCTAGAATATCTACTCTGAAAATCCCAAATATTCTCCTTAGGAAATTCCTTGTCACGCTGACTCCCTATGCCTACAAATAATATCCTGTCCTTTCTTTATACAACAATCACGGATGCAAGACAAAACCTATTACTTTTTACGTCACCAGCAGCTGCCATCTGTTTTCCACGTTACAACTCGGCTTTTCCCGGGTCAATTATTTGTATTAGCGTCCGAACATAAAATCTAACATTCTGAAGTGATCGCCTATGTTGACTTTAGGCATTCGGGAGCATTTCGAAGGGAATTAAATGACCAATATTAACGTCAATAATACGCGATAACCCTTCACGAACAGGTTAAGTTTGTGATTATACAAAAGTGACTTTTCCATGCTAAGAGTTCAGAAACCTGATACTTCTTATTCTGCGTAAGGTCATTTCACGAAACATCTCCTAAAAAAGAACAAAATTGCCCGTCTTTGCTTACGTGCAACCCAACCCGCGCGCCAAGGCTTTTATTGATTGTTTCACGGTTTACCCACGCGCTCATGGACCTTAAAGGGGGTAAGGCAACCCAAGGCCAGTTCATTGTTGCGTCATGGTACCAAAAATTCGTCCAAAAGATTAGCAACTCCCTCTCCGGAATTCTTGGCGCCAAATATGAACTCTGAACAAGATCCCATGGCGACAAAACGTATCAAACGACCTTGACAAACTAACGATCTTGGATTACATCGTGAGGTTAACGATCTACGACATCAGCATATGGCTAGACCAAAATGGGACTACGGGTGAACTTTTTAAAGCGTAGCAGACAAACTAGTTTACCTTTCTAGCCATATACGGCATTTTGGGCCTCTTTTTTTCCGAGAACAGATCAAATGATTCCAAAGAATAGGATTTTCACACTTGATTAAAAGAACTGGTAGAAAATCACCGAGATTTTGAGACCTTTTCTTAAAGGAATGCAAAAAGGAATGTTCACCGGGAGAAGTCTGTGAGACGACTTTCACGCTACTGAAATGAATAGATCGGGAACACGACTCGACTCACGGACTTGCTGTTTCTCGTATAATTTTATAGAAGGGATTGCGTCTGCGCTTAGTATGACGTAGATACTAAGCGACTGCCCGGTAATAAAACAGATTAAAAAAATAATAATAATGCGACAGCGAGTTACTATAGAAACATAATCGGGAAGCAAACTTTTCCTTCCGGGGGGGGGATGCGCGCGCAACTCATTTCAATTCATTAACCGGAAATGTGGCTACGCTACTAAACAGGTCTTTTTCGGTTGAATTGTCAATCCTTTTCCTCTTAAGATGAAACTATCTGAAGAAAAAACCTCGTGCGCAGCATCACGTGAGCTAAAAAGGATGTTACTTGACACGTTCAATTACAATGAAACGGACATTTAGACGTGGAAACTCTCCAATTCGACAACTCAACTCATGATTTCCCGTACGGGCTTTAATAAAGTCTTGTTGACCACTTTTCCGTTTTATTATTCTACACCAAACAAAAAAGGTGACCAAACTAAATAAAAAGTGCTGAGGCAAAAAATATAATAATAATAATGATAATAATAAACACATAAAAAATATCGATTAAAAACTACTTATATTTTTTAGGCAAATTTTCCTGCTAAGTAAAAGCCTCTTTAGAGAGTTATATGACCGTAATGACCGCTGGGAAGTATTATAAAAAAAGGATAATAAAGAGGGGCTCGGCTCGATGACGTCGCAACGAGCTGAAAGCTGATTGGCTGGTGCGGTCCCTGTTCCCGGTTTACAACGTGACTTGCAAGAGGGAACCAGTTTTGTGCAATTTCAATAGAAAATGACGCCTGAGGAGAAGCTAAAGCCTGAGGATTGCACCATAGCGCTGCAAACGTTGAAGTGAATGTCGTGAACAGACATCGGAAGCAAAGCTTTAGGAGATTGGAAAAGTTTGGTTGCAAGGGACCTGGGAGCTAAATTTGAAAGCGCGTGACAGTTATTGATTGGCGCGCTTTTTCTTTTTCAAACTACTGTATGAGAGTTCTGCCGCTAGGAGGCAGGGGATATAGAAATAAAAGGCCAAGGTGCCCTCCTCGGCCTGTTTGTCCTTGTGTACGGGATTTTCGAGTCTACGAAGATCACGCGCTGTAATCACAATAGTCTCTGGAGCTCTCGCAGCCCACGCAAGATTTCATGTACGCAGAGCAGAAATACCGATCGATGAAAAAACGCGCCAAAAAAAGCGGTGAACCGAGCATCCTTTGGTTGATTTTTCCCCAACCACAAGAATTTCACGTTTTAAACCCTTTACGTTGTGGAATAGAAGTGACTGTTTCCTTATTGAAGCAAAGAGTATGACAGAAAGGGTTTGGGGAAATCCGCGTTGTAATTATTTCGCCCAAACTTCTCAGAATCCAAAGTTTTAAACAAAACTATTGGAATATCCACTGCAAGTACTTATGTAACCACAGTCTAAAGGTTTACAAACCTTCGTAAACCTATATACTGAGGTTGTAATTGTATAATATGGTATACTTTGTATGCAATACAAGCTGTTCGAATGCTAATTTGGTATGATAATTAGTATTACAATAACGTAACATATAATCTTTGACGAAGTTCACCGATGAAATTTGTGAATGTATCAATGAAATACTTTGAACGGCCAAACAAACTTTAAGAAACTTTAAAATTTTTTGAAAAACAAAAGCATTTTCTGCAACGTATAGCATGATATCAGAATGTTTACTATTACACGAATTTCAATACGGTAAATTTCAATTCTTTTATTCCATCGGAGCAAAGATTAATTGATACTTCTACGTAAGGCAACTTGAGACTATATCTCGTCAGATAAGCGAATAATCTAAAAACTTCAATCAATAAATGACACGTCTAAATCGCTCTCCAACGTGGTCCTTGCATAAAAAATGAATTTAAGAAATAAAGAAAGGATCCTAATATTAAAAACGCTAACGGCTTTTAACCTTAACCCACTAACCCACTTGTGTTTTTTACACGCCATTCAAGCATAATCAAAAATATGGAACAAAAAAGTTGTAGGCCTACACAGCCTCTCCCTTTTTGGCTCGCCCCATATTTCCACGACGTCACCTTCACGCTTGGCCCCAAGCAAATCAATGTAAATTACTAAATATAAGTCCAACAGAGAACCTACGACTGAAATCTTCTTAGTTTCAGAAGCGCGCGTAAATAATTTCGGATTTTTTATCTCTTAAAAGATAACATGCATTTCTTGTTGTTCACCGATAAACACTTATACAGATCAGTAAGGCGCTCGACCAAAATTCCAAAGTCTTCTATTTTTTTCCCATTAACAGTAAAAAGAAAAAGTCTAAAGACAGCAAATTTCACTATTATATAGTTGCCAAGACACTTCAGGCATTTACTGGCGGGCTCAAAGCCAAAGGTAAGGTGGTATATAGTGACGCCAATAACTCCCCAAATTATTTTTAGCAGCCAATAGAAGACGAATTTTGACATGAGACCACGCCGGGCGAACAGGTTAATTAGAAAATAAAAATGCAAGACAGAAAATTCCGCCCAACTCTTATTTCTCTGCTCTTGTCAATTCGAAAACGAACCTGATATTTGGATGGCCGGCCCATTGGAAAATCACGCAAAATTCAACTTTGACGACGAAAACTACACTAAGGTTCCTTTTTACTTAATGTCTGATCTGTTCTTCAATAGCTTCTCAGTGAAACTGATTACGTCTATCTCAAGTCTGGAGGAGAACATTCGCCTTAAAAACGCCCAACAGGTATATATAAGGGTTTCCATTCCAAGGCCCCACTATTCCTATAGAGTTCCTTACTATAGAGCTCTCTTTCAAAGGTTAGACGAGAGGAGCTTTTCACGTAATTAACTAACCAGTCACGTTTTTTTGTTTAAAAGGAAAAGAGCAGGTACCTATACCGGTTTGTGTTTGAACAATCTCGTTACACGGCGCGGCAAAATGTGTTAAACTCAAATGTTGTATTATATAATGCTAAAGATTGCTTATATTATAGCTATTATATAATGCTTTTATATAATTCTGACGATATATCTTGGGCGTGATTGAATTATTATTATATTTAGAAAATAACTATTTATGCACATATTTATGTTTAGGAAAATTTTGTAATTAAAGTAGGCTACGGCATACGGGACTAGACTAGTACCATATACTGTGGGTGTGTTTTAGAGTTCATTCTTGCTTAAAATTTCGAAACAGGGATATTTGATACGTCCTTGCGTGCAAAAGCTGTGACAACAAATAGAGGTGATAAGACATACGGGATCGGAAAACTATAAGGAAACTTCCAAGGCTGAGACAAATCTTCAATAAGGTGAACTTTGGACATTTGTTTGCGTTAAAAACCTTGAAGTCTGAAGCTGTTGCGAATTCAGATGATTTATATCAAGGCTCAAATTAAATTAAATGTTGCACAGAAAGTTGAAATTGAAATAACGTTTTGCTCGGTACAAACCATGTTGAAGTAATCAAGTTCAGTTCTGAATCATTAAATGTGTTTCAACAACACTATTTCTATGTAGTCTCAATGATTCAAACACTTGGAATGTTTTGTGTTCGAGTAATTTTTTACTAAGAATTAAAGAACTTTCAATACGCTCATAATGTCGACTTTCTCATTGACATCAGATGGTCGAAATTCCTGTTTGATTTCTAAAAAAAAGCAGTTGGTTTAGTTTTGAGGTAGACAAAAAGAAATCGAAACCACTAGGAACCCTCGAATTCAAAAGACCTCAAACCACTAGGAAACTTTGTGTTTGGAATCCAAAACGTCCTTTAAATTGAACTCGAACCCCGCAAAGTTTGCAAATTTCTTAATCCTTCGATCTGATAACAATTATAATTAAAATAAAAATAAAGGAAAAGATAGAAACGTTCAAGTAAACTCACAAGCTTCTCAGCTAAACGAGTTTAAACATAAGCATGTCTATAAGTTGCGGAAATTTTGCAACTACGAACTCCGAATTCCGGTGCACAACGGTAAGAATAACTTTAAAAAAAAAAAGAATTTACCAAGGCTCTTGCAGTTTTCCTAGGGTCATAACTCGGCGGTGTAAGCAAGTCTGTGGCTGAAGAAGACAAGGAAGAAGTAATGGACGCATTGGCACTACGTCCCGGTATTTGGAGTAAGGTCAAAGGTCGTCTTTCCTCCATAGTACCCCCCAGTGCTTGACTTCCTCCCACTATCACGTCTCCATCTTCTTGGTCCATGACTACGAATCGAAATTCACCCAAATCCGACATGGAAAGCCCGTCGGAAACCAAAAACACCACAATCTCAGTGTATTACCGCCACTTCTTTGGCCCCCTACCGATAAAAAAAAAAGTCAAGGAATATCACTCTGAAAAGATTAATTAACCCTTTCAGCTCAAAAGTTACTAAAACTCCCTCTGAAAACTCCACAGCTCAAAACTACGTAGGTAACTGACCAGTTTCTAGCTCCGGAGCGGAAGTTTTAGGCTTTTCTTGGCAATCTCGAGAACATGTGACGACATTGCTTCGTCTTTTAACTATGCCCATCCAACTTTGTTTAAATATAAAAAGGAACCCGGTTGGTTGCGTAGTGCATACAGACCAATTTGGCAACGCTTCTGCCTTCCAAAAAGCTAATTTTAACTTCCACGAGCTTCAAATCCGCCGCCCAACCCAAACTCGCATTGACCCCAGCGTCGTTTCGGTCTTAAAACGTTAGGAGGTTCCTAAAATCATCTTTTGGTGCCCCCCAACGTTGTAACTTAAAGAGCTTCATACTCACCTTACTGAGGATTCTTTCTATTATATCCCTAGAGGAGAAACGGGTCAAAAAAACTAAACAAAAAAACTTTATAGTTAATTTGAAAAAGGAATGTTTTGAAAGTTTACTTTAGGCAACTTGCCATCCCCCGCCAGATATCTGACATTTCAGGATCCTCAAAGGACTTTTTCTCCTTAAATCATGTGATCTTTCCGCCATTCTTTGCCGAGAGCCCGGAAACATGTGATCTTTCGAGTGGAGTGGGCGCTTTGCCGGGTTTTTCTTGTTGGCTTTGCCTCTAAAAATACTTCACAGCGGCACACAAACCACGTGGTGGGCCCCATCAGGTGCTTCTGTTTAGGATATTTGACAAATTGCTCTTCAATTGTTGTTTTTAATTCAAAAGATACCAGTAGTGATATGGGGTAGTTTAGAGTTCCACAAATCCTTGCAGTTTACTGTAACACGTTCACACAGCAAATGGGTACAGAAACACATGAGAAAAATCACGAGGTAGTTTTCACATATTTACTATACTATTCCAGCTTCTTTCGGTTGTGTTTGTACGTATGGACATAAACATTTGACTAACTGGCCTTTTACAAACTAATATTTGTACATTAACTTTCCGTATAAAATTATTAACGTTGCAGTTTTTAAATAGTTGCAGTTTTTAAATAGAGTGTTTTGGGCGGTTTAACGTGACGTTTTGGCCGAGTTTTGAAGGTGGCGCCACGCGTGGGGCAGAATAGAGCAAACAGACGGTTTTGCTGCTTTTCCTTTAAAACTTAAAAAATCCGCTAATTGAAACCAATCTAACGATTTATGGAAATAGTAAAACAGCCTAGAATCTACGTATAATTTCAAGAATAGTTCGACTTAATTTATATTTTTAAATTTTTTAAAAAATTGTGTTTAAAAATTTACATTCTTTTTTAAATTGTTTAAAATTTTCACTAATGGTGGCCGAGTCCATTTCAAATCTTTAGGTAGGTTCCTTGAAACAGTCTAGAAATCTGTTAAAAATAGAATCTAGGCTGAAATTAGCGATTTCCAAACTCGAAATGTCACTCTCGTTCTAAAATAAACACAAACTAGGAAAATATATTTGGAAAAATAAACCGTAGTAATATCGAAAAACCAAGTCTAACCCCTTATCTGCCCCCGTGTTCAAGTTTGCGCGCCAAATTCAAAATCGTGAATGAACTTCGCGTTACGAGACCGGATCTTGAACGATTTTTATGACCACGATGTAACTTTAGACGACCTTGGAAGGTGAAGGAGGAATTTTGGGGCTTTTAGGACTCCTCCCCCCTCCTTTTAAGGACTGTCGCTTATTACAGAACCAAATTCTCACGACGTCGCGGCCATACCCCAATTCGTTTGCCAGTCGCGTGATCTCCTCGCCCGCCGGATGTGAACAATGCTCAAAATACTGGTTTAACTTTTCTAATATTGAGCAAGGAAACGTCGTTCGTTTTCTCCTTGCTTTCGAACTACTCAACGGCCCAATAAATTCCACGAGATCGCGCTGGCCTTTTTTATACTTGAGTTCTGTTTCAGTAATCCATTTTTTAAGAACTGGAAGGATTTTAAATGCACTCCGAGGCGTCAAATCCAATTTTTCAAAACGACAAATGGCAGATTGACTATACGCTGGCCCTTCCCTCGCACTCAACGCCCGGCCCACTTGTGTTTGCGTTAAACCCAAGGTCAAGCGTCGGATTTTAAACGTTTTCGCAAACTGGCGAATTTCCTCCAAATCCACGCCTTCCACGATATTTGACTGTGTTTCTCGTATCGTGATCTGATTGGCGTCCTGTTGAGTGGAATCGGGAGATTGAGGCGGAGGAACGGTCACAAACGTTGGTCCTATGGGTAAAAACCGAAACCAACGTTTTTATTTTCTGCCCCGTCCAAAAGCGTACGCATTTTTAGCAAAAATTAATTTACCCTTGGAAACCGGAAGTGGCAAGTTCGGAACCACGGTAGGCACAGGTTGGCTCAAACTAATACCCTGACTGACTGACGCACCTAAATTATCGCACATTTTAAAAACATTTGTCTTAGAACAGTAGATATTTTAATTCCTTTGTTGAGATTTTCTTTTTCTTACTTATGGTTGACGAGGGATATGTCACGCTAAGGGGCAGATTTAAGGGGGCAGAAGTAGGCGTGGTGGGGTTCAATGGTACTCCGATGAGCGAGGAATTGGAGGGATTGTTTTGGAGCGGCGAAAGGAGCAAAACTTGTTGTATTCCGTTGGGATTCCAGGATTGGTGCATGATTTGGGACTGGGAAAGCAACTGGATTGGCTGCGGAGCTGCACTTGTTGACACTGTTGGAGGGATTGGGCTGGATAACACTACACTCTGAGGCGCAGGAGGCTGGAGGAGCTCCACTTGATTTTGAAACGGAACAGACACGTCAGGAACCTCGGGGGGAAGAAGAATTAATAAGCCAAATTCTGGAATACACATTCCTTTCTAATGAGATCGTATTTTTATACGGTTTAATTATGCAAAAATCGTTCCACATTGAAATTGCTTGATTTTACAATAAAATCTATTTCATTCGCAGTGACTTTCGTGAGTTTAAAGCTGTCATGGGTGGTCTATATCATTGTTGTTTGTTAGTTTCATTAATTCTTTGTAATTAAGATTTAAATTCCCTTGTTATTAAGATTTAAATTTAACTATCTACTAATTCTACTCCGTACAATTTCACGGTTAATGATGTTATCAAAGTTGGTAATTTTAGCCCTGTTTAAGTAATCATTATTGGGGCTTTAAAAGTTGAACATTTTACCACTTAAGGCTCCCGTATACCTTAGCTTATTGATAGGAACAATTCACAGATGGCACTAGTAGTTTTTGTTGTTTTGCGAAAGACTT
>JAGJRP010001218.1:0-19181 GCA_022832235.1 Lepidurus couesii
ATTAATTACTCGGTTAATATGCACAATTGACATAGGGGTTCTTCAGCCAGAACATGTAGTTTGGTCTCTTCTATAACATATATTTTTTCATTTTGAAACCATACTCCCCCTTAAAAAAGTACATGAGATTTGTACAAAAGCTTAATAAAAGAGTAATATACGTAATACTAATGCAGGAAGAGCTCTGTGTTAGTATTACGTATATTACTGCTTTTGTACAAATCTCGTACTTTTTTAATTAAATGCTTTTCTGGGTTCTCCATGCTATCATAGTATTGTATAGAAAGTTTGTACCGGTTGCGCTATAGCTGCTACCGCTGCCGCGCGTTGTGCGTGGAGGCGGGGCTTACGATCCCAAGCAAGGCTCCGTTAGGGACGCAAAGGCCGTTTGGTACGGAACTTGTAAATACGCTTTGAAGTCACTGGTTTCTGTTAGGAAACTTATTATAGCAAGATTAAAAGCTAGTTTTATGCCAAATCTATATTTAGTGCAGCTCTTTTTTTCTGTACAACGAAATCTAAGCTTACTCAAGCCCAAAATTTGTTCGTACGCAGTTCTTCTCCAACTTCAAATTATAATTAATTTCTTATAATCTTAGGCAAAAATTAGTTATTTAAATATTATATGCATGGGTTTTAGAAGTACACATTTGAAGCTAAGAAACGTTAGTATATAATAAAAAAATTTGTTTATGCTTTTTTGACTTTCGCAAGGTTTCCGCAAAAACAATAACAAATACTGTCGCCATCTGTTAATGTTTCCGATCACTTAGGTATAACGGGAACCTTCATGAAAATATGCTTTTTATATTTTGAAAAAAGGTTTACGTGACGTCAGAGAGTAGATTTAATACTTTGGCTGAGCTGGTCCATCATCACTCAATCAATGCGGATGGATTGATCACCATGCTACTCTATCCTGCCCCCAAACGCAACAAACCAGCCCTATTTGCCCTCAGTCCAGGTACGGAAGAATTAAGATTGATTAGGAAGTATTATAACTAAGCTGAAGATATATTTCCTTATTGTATTTTACATATTTTCTGGGTTTTGATTGATGTTTGGTTGAAAACAGAGCCCGATGAATGGGAAATCGAACGAACGGATATTGCGATGAAGCAAAAATTGGGTGGCGGCCAATACGGTGACGTGTACGAAGCCGTTTGGAAGCGTTATAACATGACAGTGGCAGTGAAGACGCTCAAAGAGGACACGATGGCGCTCAAAGACTTCCTGGAAGAAGCAGCTATTATGAAAGAGATGAAGCATCCGAATCTAGTGCAGCTTTTAGGGGTTTGCACCCGCGAGCCGCCCTTTTACATTGTCACCGAGTTTATGAGTCGTGGCAATCTGTTGGATTACCTGCGACACGCCAACCGCGATGATATCGATGCCGTGGTCTTACTCTATGTCGCTACCCAAATTGCCTCGGGCATGAGCTACCTCGAAAGCCGCAGCTTCATACACCGCGATTTGGCAGCTAGAAACTGTTTGGTGGGAGAGTGCCATCTGGTTAAAGTGGCGGATTTCGGGTTGGCTCGACTCATGCGAGACGATACTTACACTGCACATGCCGGAGCCAAGTTTCCCATCAAATGGACTGCGCCCGAAGGTTTGGCTTACAACAAATTCTCTACCAAGGTAAAGAACTTCCGGAGAAAAAAAAAAAACTTTCGTTCCAAATCTACTTTCAAGAATGTTCTAAGTTTTTTAAAAAATCTAAAAATATACTTTAAAATTTATTGAAAAATGTTGCAAATTCAATTCATTCAGTTATTGAGAAAAGGTTCAGTTTTCTATATGTTTCAAAGAGAAATTAATTTTAAACAAATGATTTTTTATTTTATTTATTTTTTTAGTCGGATGTTTGGGCGTTTGGGATTCTCTTATGGGAGATTGCCACGTACGGCATGTCGCCTTATCCTGGCGTTGATCTCACGGATGTTTATCATACCTTGGAAGGAGGATATAGGTAAGAAAAAGTGAAGATACGAGTGAGGCGGAAGTTGATCTTTTGGAGGTTGTTTTTATGTCTTATCTGGTGCAAATGTTTGGGAAAGATTTGTGATAACGTTTAAATTTTGGATGACATTTGTCTATTTTCATTTATTTTTTGTAGGATGGAATGCCCACCTGGGTGTCCACCGAGGGTTTATGATTTGATGAAGCAATGCTGGAGGTGGAACCCGAATGATCGACCCAGTTTTCGGGAGATCCATCATGGGTTAGAACACATGTTCCAAGAATCTAGCATCACTGAAGGTAAATGGATGGGAGCGGAACACTAGTTTTTATGAATTGCAGTGGATTTTTGGCATATTTCTTAACATCGAAGAATGACCTTTAACATGAATCCGCTTGATTGTGATTAATATGAGCTTTTCAAAGGTTTTTTTCTTGTTTTAGATTATTTATTAATGGCTTTTGTGGGATTGCTTTTCGTTTTTTGTAGAAGTAAACAAGCAGTTACAAGGCAGTGGCTTGTCGCATAGCAAAAAGGGGCGTAGTGGGAGCTTGTCAAACGTTAGTCGTATTGGATTAAGCGAGCGTGGAATAACACGATGGGGTCCTGAAGGTAGTGAATTCTCATTTTTATTTTCTTGTTTTTTTTATATTTTTCAAAAATGTTGATTTCGCCGTAATTTTAGTATGCTGTAGAGGATTTCACGTTAAGTCCTGCTGCATCAAATTCCCTATTTCTATCTTTGATATTAACCAAGTTATTGAGTGTTTAGCTAAACCCCGCCCTCAAAGGCGGGGTTTACCTAAAACCCCGCCCTCAAAGGCGGGGTTTACCTAAAAATCCCGCCCTCAAAGGCGGAGTTTTTTTTAAGAAAAATACTTAATATCTCGGTTATAAGTAAAGATAGAAATATGGTTTTTCCAGGAAAAAGTCTTGTTTCAATGCCCACTATAAATGTGTGCGAGAACTGGAGGAGTCGGAAATCAATTTTAATATAATGAATTCATTTAAAATTTAACAGCATGGGATAATATTGTTCGTTTTTTCGGGGGGTGTTGTAGACGATGGTTCAGTGGGATATCCCAGTAGAGGCATAATTTCGCAGAAAAGTACGGTAGTGCAATTACGCCGAGCTACGAATACTAAAGGGAAACCCGTTCCCGCCCCTCCTAAACGGACGAGGTAAAATTTTGCCACTTTTAATTTGTATTTTCGTAGAGGGATTTTGTTTTAAATAGTTGAGTTGTTGGTGGGAAGCTTAAGTTGATTTAATTTGGGAAGCAAGCGCTTGGGTGCACATTAACGACACTAACAACATTGATTGTCCATTCACACCATTTACTTTTTTTTTACAAGCTGTTTAGGCATGCTGTTTTGGAAGAAATTCGTTAATTAGCACCCGAAGCTTTTTATGATATTTTGATATTTTTTTCCCTGTTTAAAAGCTGAGATATTTTGGTGGGCGAGAGAAATTGTTAAATTTTCTAATAGCCTTGTGTATGTGGTGTGGTTTTTTTGTTTTGTTTATTTCCTTTTGGGGTCGCGCGCCTCTTCACCTTTAGAGAGAAGACTACGAAAGGTACCGATAAAACTTCCGGTGTAGGGAAGTTGGGACCCAGGTAATTAATCCAAAGTCATATATTCACTCTCCTATATCTATTTTTATTTATTTCGTAGCTCTTAGTTTCCCCTAAAAGGCTATATTTGATTCAATTTAAGGGCGAGTTTAAAAGTTAGTTATTTTTCTAAAGATTTGGAAGTTCATTTTGTTAATTTGGCATCAGTTATGGTCACCCGATGCGTGTGCAATATTCAGAGACACACTCGGCAATGAAAGGAACTATTATAGCATAGTAATACGATTGTAAACAACGGGAATTTGCTAAGAGCCAATCAGAGAGCGAGTACCACTTACCCCTCCCAAGCCCTTCCTCAAAGTGTACAGTTAGCGTGCCATGGTAAATTTTGTGTTTCAAAAGGTCTACGGTTAGCGTCCAATGGTAAATTCGAGGGAAGCCAAGAAAATTTCGTATTTACTTATTTATTTGCTTGCTTAGCTTCTTAAAGTCCAGAGTAAAAGACCTTCAATCAACCATTGAGGTACTAATTAAGTTAGTACGTAGTCATGGTGGTGTTTCTTTTTACCCCAATTCACAGTTTTTTGGTTCTTATATGCCAATTGATTTTAATTTTGTGCACTTTTTAATCCCGCTAAGGCTTATGGAGGCGGAGCTTCTTTAATTATTGTTTACTTTCTTAACTTCCGTAATATTTTGATCGGGAATGTGTTTATTGTTTAATTGGAAAAGAAGATCCAAGCTCATGTATTGCTATTAACAACAAATAGTTCTTTCCGGGATAGCACGTACACGGACCAAGACTTCCGGGACCATGAAGAAGCAGGCGATTCAAACGGCATCGAACATATTTTTGAAGGTGAGTCTCAAGGTTAACTAACGGAAAAATGACCAGTAGAAACTGAATGCGTAATGCGTAGTGTCTTCAGGCATCAACCGCGATTTGCAGTCCTTGCAACACCCGCGCCACCACGCTAGTGATGACGACGACGACACGCAGGACTACACACCCGATACGGACGATTCGGGCGGCCATTCGTACCACGGCGAGCGGGTGTTTCGCAACACCACGAGTCAGTTTTCGTCTTTCAAGAAGTCGCAGCCGTTTACGGGCAAGTACCCCCTTAAATACCCCACCACAGCCTCCCCCGATCAACGGATCCGCAAAACGCGGACGTACCCCCCTAAAGAATCCTCATCGGTCCCGATTCCGGGTAACAACAACACGGCCTCACGTTTACCGCCTAAAAAGGTCCACGTGGCGGCGCTTGAGGTTCAGAACGTGAAGCGGGCCATCAACCGGTACGGAACTCTGCCGAAAGGCGCGCGGATCGGTGCGTACCTTGAATCTCTACGCCAAAGCGGGTTGAACCACGGCGAACCGCCGGAGGACCTCCAGCGCGAGCAAATGAGCGATTCGAACGCGCATTTGGAGGACGACGACTTCCTCGAGGAGGAACCGAGCCATGCGGGCAGCGTATCGACCTTCATGGGTAAACGCGAATCGCAAGGTGTGCCCAAACAATCTCCCTTGGAAGATCGACTCCGACCAGGGGTGCGCAGCTACTTGAGTCAAGTGATGGTGCGGAGCAACTCCTCTGGCGGCGGATTCTCTCAGAAACCGCGGTCGCCCGGCAAAAACTTCGGTAGTGCACAGGCGCGGTTGAAAAACAGCAAAGACATGCGCGAAACGTCGCCCGCGTTGGCGGACTTGGAGTTTCCACCGCCACCTCCCGATCTGCCGCCTCCAGGCGGCGATCCAGAGGATGGTCATCCCCAGTACCCTTCCCCTCCCGCTAGCCTTCACTGTTCGCCGGTGCGATTCGAGCCTAAGCCGATGCCTTCGCCGCGGACCAAGAGAAAAGTGTCGTCCACCATCAAAATCGACCTGAACTCCTGCCCACCTCCTCCAGCAGCTCCCGACACGTTCGTTCTGGGTGAAGAGACGAATATAAGCGAGGACACGCCCTCTCGTGTTCCCAACGTCGAGATTTCGGCCCCGGAATCGGTCAAATCGATGGTCGCACCGCATCCGATCCCGCGGAGCAACCCGGACGAGTTGGTTCAGGAACCCAAGATCGTTACGAACAACATTATGAGCAAATCGATCATGGGAATCTTGCAGTCGCCCGGGAGCGACAGCGCGAACGATGAAATGCAGGTGTCCACCGGGAGTTCCGTCTTCGAACGGGGTCCGTCACCGCTCCCGCCGCCCAAAAGTCCTCGCCCAGGTTCCGGCATGGACACGAGCTTCCATTCCGAACACAAGCCCAAAGGGTTGCGGTCGATCCATCCCGGACTGCAGGAAGGGATGGAGGCGCAGTTGGTCGCCGAGATTAAGAACAAAACGGATCTGAAACGCCAATCGATCCCGTCGACTTCCTCGGAGTCGTTGGGTGGTGGTCAACCGCAGCTCGTTACGGAGCTCTTTGAGAGTCTCAGGCAAAAAGCGGGTAAGAAACCGGACGCCGAAACTAATCCCACTACGGCAGCGCCATCTAGTCACTCCTCGCCGGAAAGTAAACCGGCTAGCATGTTCGCCTCCATGGTGTCGAGTTCGTCCTCGCCGGACGAGCTGAAGCGTCGCAGCGAGACGGAAGACCCGGCGGACGAAGGGACCGCCGCGTCCAAAACGTTCGATTTCAAGTCGCGGTTAAGGAAGGTTAACCCGGTCCACCCCAACGAAGGGAAACCGAGCAAAGACAGTGAAGGTGTAGAGGAGCCGCCGAAGCGGAGCAGCTCATTCCTGGCGTTGGAGGAGACCGATGACAAGCGGAAGAGCACGGGAAGTATCAACAACTTGAGGAAGATGTGGGAAACCAAAGAGGCAAGTAAGAAAACCACAGCGAATATGAGAGACTCGGTCGTGGTAGAACCCGAGGAAGGTAAAGGCGAGGAGAAGGAAGAGAAAAGGAAACTGTGGCCGCCGACTACGGCGTGTCCACCGCCGCCAGAAGGCGAGAAACCGGCGGTGCCTGTGAAACCAGTGGTCGCTAACAAACCCCTTGCGAGCAAATTCGCTGCCATTTACGCCAGCCCGACCTTTTCGGAACACCCAGTCAAACCACCAGTGGTCCCCCGGCCTTCCGAGTACCGAGAGTCGTTATTACAACCCCGTTTCACCCCAGCGCTTCCCCCTCCGCCTTCCGAAAGCCACGAGCTGGTGGCGGGCCACGTGGTCGCCCACAAGATGGAGGAAAAGAGCGGGAACAAGGGGAACCTGTCGAGTTCCGGTCAGTCTGAGAGCGGGAAAAGTGCAAAGGAAGCCATCTTGGATTTGAGTGCCGCGCTTGAAAACAGTTTATCCAATCCTAAAATGACGAGTGCGTCTTGTATGCAAATCTCAGACAAAGTGGGGCTATTGCACCAATCCTGCACGGCTTATGCGGATAGTATTGCGCCGCATGGGAGGTTCCATTTCCGGGAATTGTTGTCAAAGTTGGAGACGCAAGCGCGGGATTTACGGCAGTCGGGAGCCCGGAATTCCGCCGATACCTTCCGACTTGTCACGGAGATGAAACATACGGTCAAAGATGTCATTAACATTGTTCAGCGATAAAAAGAAAAAGCTTTCAGGATGTTTTTCTTAGTTTCGTTTGAAATTTTTGTAAAATATCGTCGTTTTCGCGGGCAAATTTGAATTTGAATTTTTTTGGCGCGAGATTTTTTTAAAAGCCCGCCATTCCAGAGAGAACGGAAGTTTGGGGAAAACCTTGGCATATGTTTTTGATGGATGAGGAATTAATTTCAATTCTGGTGAGTTTTCTAAGGGTGAGTGGGTGGAGTTTATCGAAAAAGAAGTCAATTAGTCAGGCTGCCAGTCAGTGTTTAATTTACTTTTGAGTTGGCCTTAATTTTTTCAGATTTTTTAAACTTAATTTTTCTTGTATCTCAGACTCTTTACGTTTACCATTCTTGCCATACCTAATGAGTGTATGTGTGCAACCAAACTACGCATGTAATGGGGACGCTTTTCTTTTTTGTTTATGTTCGTTTTGGGGGATTTGAAAGTCATCCCGTTAAACGCTCATTCTTTGCATAGACCAGGGCTTCTGTGTTTTTCTAGTCTTTTTCTTATCCATACAAAACACTTATGATTATCAAGTGCTCCCACCCCCCTTTACAAACCGTTAACTGTCTTTAGGGAAGTTTCTGCGCATGCGTAGGGAGGTAAGAACGCTTCAGTTAAGTGAATAGCGAGCGGACGGACCAAGAGATGGCGCGCATGTTTGGGAATTTGGGGTTTAGAATGTTAAATACTCGTTGAGTTAAGGGGGATAACGACAGAAGGGACAGAAAAGATAATTAAGTCATCTTGATGTGAATTTGACTTAAATTAAATGAAAAGACTATCGACAATTATGTCTGCCATTTTGTTTTCTCTGAAAGCTCCTTTATTGTCATGTATACATTGTTCC
This sequence comes from Lepidurus couesii, assembly GCA_022832235.1. Classification (NCBI taxonomy): domain Eukaryota; kingdom Metazoa; phylum Arthropoda; class Branchiopoda; order Notostraca; family Triopsidae; genus Lepidurus; species Lepidurus couesii. The sequence goes on from JAGJRP010001218.1 coordinate 7,959, forward strand.
CCCCATACAAGTGTGTGCCCGCCTTGGTCCTAACCCCCCTTCTGTACAGTTAATTTCATTTCTTTAGTACAAGGCCTTGCTAAAAGTAAAAACGTTGCAAGTTTCGGGTTCTTTAACCAAACGGACAGCAGCGGTTGGCCATATCTTCGAAACCGAAACAGCTGATAGTGTTGCAGGTTTTCAGGTTAGTGCGTAGTTCCAGTAAGTTCTCGGGTTCTAAGTTGAATGTTTCTTTCATCCAGGTAATCACGTTTTCTTGGAATTTAGGCGGAATCTCCCGAGTTTTCAGTTTCTCTATCAGGGAAGGTAAGCGGATTTGCTGCACCATGTCTTCGAAGTTTGTTTCGCTGATCGCAAGTCCAAATATCATTTTCCTTTCTGCGAATCAAAGTAGAAGTGCATGTACGAATGAAATTGTTTATTATAATAGTATTAGATTCTCATGATTATTGATGTTATTTTAAGTACAGTATTTTTACAAGGCTTAATAATAATCAAGCAACGATGGACATCTAGTGGCAGAAAATAGAACTAACAATAAAAACAACGTAATTCAATATAAAATACGCAATTAATTCGAAATCGCAACTAAGGAGTCCATGTACTTGCAATCGTTTTAATTAATTTAATGCTTTCTGTGATAAGCGATTATAAATACGGGACAGACATTGATTATTAAGTCAACGTTGCACGAATACGAGCTGTCGAAGCCAATGATCAGTTTCTGTAGGCTAATGTATGATGCCATAACTTTACTTTAGTTTTCGCTCTTGAAAGTAAATAGTGAGTTACGATAAGTTTGTATTAACAATTAGGATATATGAACACAGCTTTATACAAATATTTTGGCTATACATTAAGGTTTACTTCTACATATATAGCACAATGCAAAAGTGTCCTCATTGTCACTCGTATAGCACTTTAGGCAGGATTTTGTAAATGGACTAGACTAGACAAGAAATCAAAGCAAAGATTGTACCTTCAGGAGACAAGCTATTGTAGAAAACATCTTCTTGGGTTGTTCCTGGTTTGGAAGCTCCTATCCAATAAGCACAAGCTAATATCACTACCACTCCGAGTAACTTCATATTCTGCCGTCGAGACTTTCGAGGGCAAGTGGGAAATTGTCCTAAACCTTAAAGACACTACTCTTTATATTCTCCTGCTATACTCCACAGCTTTTACGAAGTTTGCTTAACAGCTTATCCGTTTTGTGTTTTTTTTTTTTTAATAAGTGTTCTGGTTTGATCACGTTTCTGGCTTTCTTTGATCTAAAGACACGGGGCTATCAGCCTTTAATGCTTCTCAAAGCCAGGCTTTTTCCCAATCTTTTTGACAAGTTAATGCTGTATTGAGTATATTGTCTGGTCTACACGCCTTCGATCTAATGAATACTTCCATACAAACTAAAATTTCACCAAGCATAACATTCTTATCGCGTGCGTTTGGTTCCAGCTGGAATTTGGCCATTTTTGCGAACAACAACCTCCAGAAGAATGGACGCTATTGTATTCACCACATTCTGTCCAAATCACCGAGACCCAAGATAGAAGTGATTCAACCAACTTCCGTTCCGCTTGAACCCTGGAATTTGAACGAAATTGTTTTACCAATCTAATCATCAAAATGCTTGGGAGACATTTACTTGAAAGACAGCTGGTGTCCTTTCCGGAGCTCAAAAACAACAACGACAACGGTCGTACAGACGGTTCGGGAGAAGCTGATAACATCCCAAATTTATGGCGTTCGGAATGCCCCAAGTTTGTCTTGCACCATTAATCCTTGGTATTACAGGCTTCCAAATCCTGGTGTCCATCACTTTTCCCAAGTCGAAAACCAAATTATCCAAGCTCGGCAATGCTGGGGTTTTCCTGCAAAGATTAACTGCAAAAGGTCCTATGACAAATGCTAGTATACTACCTTCTTAGGACTTTAGAACGCATCATTATTGGAGACTGGCCAATCAATATTTCTCGGGTATTGGCCTCCGTTTCCGCATATCTAGAAATCCGTCTGCGTAGCAGTATTATTGCATCGAGATTTCATTGGAATCCCATGCTTTATCTTGGATGAGTCTGTGCAGGGAGCTCCATTGATTACAACAGGCGTGCTCTGGGCTAAACTTATCTAGTTTAGTGAACCAGTGACCTATAAGAACAACACAGAAAGTGTATTTGTAGAAAGGGAAGATTCAAAATTTTGAAACTTTGATAGCTTAAATACGCAGCCTTTATAGAAAAAAATATTTAAGATTCATTTAAGATATTTTCAGATTCAGCTGCAGTGATCGGATGAGGTTTAAGGAGCAGCGCTGGGCAATAAATGACAAATAAATTACCTTCGTTTTTGTTTAGAAATCAAATCCAAGCTATAGCCTAAATCCCCTAAGGAATAAGTACTGTAGTAATCATTTACGGCATAATGCAGTGGCATGTCGTATTTGCATTAAAAAACGAAGGAAAACCACTTAAAACTTTAGTAAATACTACAAAAAACTAATATTGTTTGGGGTTTTAGTTTGTTTTGGCGCCACCATGCTGGTCGCGCCTCGCCTGGGGTATTGGGTGTGGCAAGAGGCGTTAGCGTAGTTTTAAGCCCCGCCTTTAGAGTTTGTCAGTCAGTCAGTTATAGGTCTGACACTGCATAAATAATAACTTGCAGGAATTTGGTGCGAGAAGTTGAAGTTAAAGTTATAAAAAGCGAAGTAAGGTGTATTTATTGACTTAGGGTTTACAATCGTTATGTTTGGTTTGCAAGTTTAGTTAGGTGTGTTTTTTGAGTTTTTGAACATTTCCTATTTTTCTTTTTTATATATTATTTGTTTGTTCCCAGGTTCACATTTCCTCGTCCTTTTTTCTTAAAGTTTTGTTCTTAATATGGGCATGTTCGCTTTGGCAGTTTCTGCTTTATACTTAGAGACGCGGGGTTTAGAACTGATGGCTGATATGGTAATAATAAGTAAATCAATCATTTTAGCGCATTTTAAGTAAAAATATTTTTTTGAAAAGGAAAAGAATGGAGAGGAACCTGGGCGCCGCCCCATTGGATAACACAAATGTAGAGCCATTGGCTTTGAAAGCCACGTTCTCGCCTAAGATGATTTTTCCTAAACTACCGGTACCGGCTTTGGATAAAACCTTAGCCAAGTACCTGATGACGGTAGAGCCTCTACTCAGCTCAGCCGAGTACCTACGTACCAAAGAATTGGTAGAACAATTTGGGGCAGTGGGAGGCATTGGTGAACAACTGCAAAATATGTTGGAAGATCGAGCTAGCAAATGTGATAACTGGGTAAAAAATCATTTCAACCCAAAATCAATAAAAATTAACTAAACATTCGATAATTTAATTGAAAAATTACACTTAATTTAAAATAATGTTACATTTTTATTTTAGTTGCACGACTGGTGGCTAAGTCAACGATATTTAGGTTATAGAAAGCCTGTTACGGTGTACCAAAGTCCTGGCTTACTCTTTCCTCTACAAGAATTTGCTTCAATCGCTGATCAATTAAGTTACGCTGCTAAGATGGTGGCAGGAGCCTTGGATTACAAGCGACTCCTTGAGAAAGATGAACTTCCGCAAGAAACCTTGGGAAAAGCTCCCTTAGACATGTATCAGTATTATCGCTTGCTGGGAACCTGCCGAATTCCTGGAATCCCCGAAGATACTCTAAAGCTGCAGGATCCTAAGAACCTCGCGACTCATATCGTAGTCGTGCACAACCACCAAGTAGAAATCCAGACGATTGAAACGATTTGCCTCGGCTAAAAACGAATTCTTAGTTTTTCAAAGTGGAAGTCTGCGATTCAAACGGCCATTCTTTGACCGAGGATCAGCTAACGGACGTTCTGTACCAAGTCGTAGTCAATTCGACGCATCCCAGCCCTCCGGTGGGAGCGTTTACCACCCAGCCCCGTGATGTGTGGGCTCAAGTTCATCAATCCTTAATGAAAGACCCTTCCAATGCTGCCAGCGTGGCTGCGATCCAAGACAGTCTTTTTGTCTTGGCTTTGGATCGTTTACAGTCGACTAATGCGAACCTTAACCGCCTGACTGATGCAGCTCTCAAGATGATCCATGGTAAAGGGGCAGGGGCTCAAGGCAATGCTGGCAATCGCTGGTACGATAAAACCATTCAGGTTAGCTTTCCTTACTCCAATACTTCTCACTTTAATCCGTCTTTAACCCTATTAACACAATAAATGAAGTTGGTGGTGGGAGAAGAAGGCATAACAGGAATAACATTCGAACACAGCCCTTCTGAAGGTGTTTCTATAGCTTTTCTCATGGATCATATTGTGGATTACGTGTAATTTAACTTTGTTTGGAGGTTAATTAGATTAATTGATGTTTAATATTGACTAGGAACCATAAAAGTGCGCTAAATAACGCTGAAGAAACATTGCCTACGCCTAAACCAGAGCCTTTGGAGTTTAATTTGGATGAAGATTTGAAGAATGCGTTGGATGATGCTGTTCGTGATCTCGATGTGTAAGTTTTTACTATATTAGGATTTATTTAAACGTTTTATTGTTAATAAGTGACGTAATGGTTAATAATTCATTGTTGTGGTTTAGTTTGGTTAACGATTTTGAATTGAGCGTGTTTACGTTTCCAAGTTTTGGCAAGGAAGATATTAAGGCCATGCGGCTCAGTCCAGACAGCTTTATCCAAGTATCGATCCAACTTGCGTTCTATAGGTAACTTTGTATGTTGAGCTTATTTTTAGAATATTTTTTTTTTTGGTTATATAGAACCCATGGAGTACCTGGCGCACATTATGAAACTGCTTCCACCAAAAGATTTATGTTTGGTAGAACGGAATCCATCCGTTCTTGTCTGCCAGAAGTGGTTGAATTCTGCAAGAAAATGGCAGATTGTTCTGCTAATGCTTCTGATCTGAAGCGAGCCATCGAAGCACACAAGCAGTATGTCCTTGAGGTACGTTTAAGGTTAGTTTTAGAAGATTCTGGAGTGTTGATTCGCTGATTTTCTTTAGGCCGTGAATGGACAAGGTGTTGATCGTCATTTAATGGGTCTTCAGTTGCTCTGCATTGCAAATGATATGGAAATCCCGTTGTTTTTCAAAGATCCTGCTTACGTACGCAGCTCGAGCTATCGAATTTCGAGCTCTCAGGTATAATGAAGTTGAAATTGGAGAATTTGGAAGGCTTTTAGACGATCCGTTTGGTTAGGTTGCTGCTCGAAGTGACGGAATAATGTTCTTTCGACCCGTCGTAAGCAGTGGATATGGGGTTTGCTACAACCCGATGCATCACAGCATTAATATAAGCGTTTCAGCTTACAATTCTGGTGACGAAACTAGTGCAGCTACTTTGGCCAAAGCCATCGAAGCTTCCTTACGTGATATGAATAATATGGCAAACGAGTTCCAGGCCTAAGTCACAATATTCAGCTTATTTTAAATGCAATTCCAATCTTTAGAATGCAATTTCAGCTTTTTGCTACTATGGGGAAGGAACAAGGTTTCTAAGGTAATAGTGCTCGACGTGAAATTAATGCGGTATTTTAGAATCTTTTTAACTAAAGCTAAAATTTACAAACTCCTTTTTACGCTACATACCATATCTACATCCGCTTTTTTCGCTACTTGAAAACCAAACAAACAAGTGATTTACATTGTAGAAACCGTAGGGGTTGTCTGCTCTTTCCATTTTTGTCTTCCTTCATTCACACATAGTGCAACGAAATAATGCCACTGTTAACTTTACATACCACGCAATACAATAAATGAGCACACAGCTTGATTTCATTACAAGCGTAACAGTAGTTTAGGATAATTTATTCTAAAACGTTTGGCACAGGTTTCTTGCAAATCGGTCTGCTGGGTACAAAACAAACGCAGCATTTAAGTAAGCTATGTTTAATTTAAGATTACGATTCATAATTTTGGAAATAAAAAGCGAAAATTCGGGAAATTTTTTCGTGATTTTTCAAAAAATCCGCTAAAAGGGGTGGGGCCTCTACGAAAAGGACGAATCCTATTGGTGGATTCGGTCGAAAAGTAGGCGTGGCCTCTTTTCGAGCTGGGAAAGCTTTTTCAGGGCTTTTCTCCATAAGGAATAATGTTTAATCAAGGGGTACCCCTTGAAAAATCGTCGAAAAATGAGAGCCTCGCCCATTCCCCTGCTCCGTTCCCAATTCCTGATATTCGAGCTCATGCTGCCGAAGCTACACAATTTCGAATATAGGAATAGAAACCTCGCCGGGAAGGCATAAGGTATAGGGAGCCATTTAAAATTTCCTTTTTTCGACGAAATAAAGTGCCTCAACCGGGTTTCGAACCTGCGACCTACCGATCACAATGCTTGCGTCTTATCCACTCGGTCATACGCTTTTATAGCAAGGGCATTGAAACATCTATAACTCCAACATATGAAGTAAGCTGGTCTACAGTGTATGTTGATAGTGTTCCATCTATTGTTCGATTTACAAAAATTTAAAATCCGTCTAAAAGTTCCCTTCATAAATCGTCAAAAATTGAGAGCCTCGACCCTTCCTCTGTTCCCAACTTTCCTGCTCGGTTCCTATCCCCGATAATCGAGCTCGTAATGCCCACGCTTCACAATATCAAATAGGAACATTGTTAGGAAGGTATAAGTTAAAGAGAGAGGAAGCTATATATTATTTCGTTTTTTTAGACAAAATAAAATGCTTCGACGGGGTCTCGAACCGAGTATCTTCAGATCCCCGGTCTTGCACCTTGTCCACTTGGTCATAAGCCTACATATATTTCCCGCGTTGAAACATCTATAAGAACAACGGATGAAATAGGTGGATTCCAGTCAATATGTCACCAGTGCTGCACTGGTGACAGTATACGTCAGTACCAGCGATGGTGAAGACACTGAGCCGAACTTGGTGACCCAGGCGAGGCTGGGAAACAAGCAGTAAAAGACACTGAGAAACTTTAAAGCTTTAAAAATATCAAATAAAAATATTCATATGTATTCCAAATTCATACAATATCATGCCATATCGATTCAAAATTCATATAATATCATCGCACTGAAAGTCCTTTTTCATCGCAGCTGCGAAAGAACGAACGACCTGTTGCGCAGAGAAATTGAAATCCAAGCCCATTTACCCCACCCAAACATCATACGTTCATTTTAGCTACTTTTACGACGAAACTCGCGGCCAAGGGTGAGATGTACAGGCATTTGATAAGCGGCTTATCATTAAAAAAAACTTTCCTTTGAAAAAAACGTCCTTTGATTTAAAATCAGTTGTGCACCGGATTGTGAGTGTTCCTTATTGGAAAATAACGGATCAGCAAGTCCACCATGGCTCCCAAATTATCCTTTCCAAAATCTCCACCAGTCTTCTCACTATAAAGAGATGAAGAAGGCCAAGTTAGGAATACGCAAAGTATTGTTTTGATTACTACAAACTTCAACTTACCTCAACCGAGGCTGCAAATGATAAAAACGAATCCAGCATCTGCAAGCTCGGGATCGGTTCCCAAGGTACTTGCGGCTTTGGTCGAGCCATGTGTAGTGCAAAGAACAAGCCCCAGTCGCGGCCTTTTATAGTGGATGTCCCTCGACACTTAGTTTTTGCAAGCAACCCTATCGTTTTGTCGTTTGTTGCCACGTTATTTGAACTGTTTTCACCATTCGTTGTCGGTTAGAAGCTATAAAACTACCAACGGAGACCAAGCAGCGACATTGCTCTTGGTCGTTCAGACGGAACTAGAACGTTCTTTCGTTTTCAAAACTTACCGTTGCACCTGACGTGTCTCAACCTCTCTCGTAAGTTTCCTTAAGTAAAACCTCCTTTCATTTTACATCAACTCTGCGTGTAAATTATCTGAAAATAACGCCTTTTACTTCGACTTGCATGTGGTTTTCAACAGTGGTTCTGCGTTCCTTGGGGAAGCTCTCTCCAAAGTATTAACGTTGTATCACCTATCGAGCAAGCTCGTCGTAATGGCTAGCCATAAGTCGGGTGCTTCTAGCTCTTCATCGGCCAACAACGCTGATCCCAATCGAGCTCCTTGTTTTTCCAAAGACAACCAATTTGCCGTTCCGAGTATTTCGCAAACCAAACGCAATAACCCTGAACCTACTGCTGATAAATGCACGTGGTCCCTTAAAAACTTCGAGGTCGGAAAACCGTTGGGGAAGGGCAAGTTCGGTAACGTCTATTTGGCTCGGGAGAAGAAGTCGAAATACATCATCGCTCTCAAAGTCCTATTCAAATCTCAGCTTCAGAAGAACGGCGTGGAACACCAGCTGCGCCGTGAAATAGAAATCCAAGCCCATTTACGCCATCCCAACATTTTACGTCTCTTTGGCTACTTTTACGACGACACGCGAATCTATCTGATCTTGGAGTACGCGGCCAAGGGGGAAATGTACAAGCATCTGATGAGTCAGCCCCACCAACGTTTTGACGAAAAAGTGGCCGCCAATTTCATGGCTCAACTGGCGGACGCCCTGCTTTACTGTCATGCTCGTAAAGTCATCCACCGCGACATCAAGCCTGAGAATCTGCTCATCGGATACTTCGGCGAGCTCAAGATTGCAGACTTCGGCTGGTCAGTCCATGCGCCTTCTTCTCGACGAGCCACAGTATGTGGAACTTTGGACTACTTGCCGCCTGAGATGGTCAACGGAAAGCCGCACGACGCTGGAGTGGATCTGTGGACCATGGGCGTCCTCTGCTACGAATTCCTGGTTGGCAGACCTCCTTTTGAAGAGCGGGACCAGCAAGACACATACAGGCGGATCTGTTCCATCGATCTGCGCTTTCCTTCTTATGTTTCCGACGGCGCCAAGGATCTGATCTTGAAACTCCTGAGATACAACTCGGAAGAACGTTTACCTTTACTTCAGGTGTTAGCTCATCCCTGGATTTTAAAACAATTGGAGCCGGACGTCAGGGCAAGATCGCCTTACTTCCAAGAGCTGGATTCCCTTTGCAAAGTTGAGAAGGCTGATTAATTAGTGACGGTTTTTGTTATATTTTATGTCTTGCTCTTACCCTTCCTTTAGGGTCACGATCACATTTGAGTTGCACACCCGGGAACGCAGATGGTATTTTTTAAATGTAAATTGAGTGTACATACGTCCTTTAACATGTAAAATTGGCAAAAGCGGTGTTTTATAAATACTTTAAATGGATTTTAAAAAGCGGGTTCATTTCGCAACCAAAGCAGAGGCTCAACCGATCAAAACAATTTCAATTTTTGGTAACAGCGTTTGCAACTGGGAACCCTGGCGCAGCACTTCTTGCCCTGAATGCTACAAATTCACTGTTGCAACACTCAATTTTGTGGCCCAACCAGTGCTGCAACGAGCGCGCTCGCAATGTCTTGCAATTTTTGAGCTTATTCGCTCCATTTCAATTTTTTGGGAGCGCGAGCGCCGCTCGAAAGTACTGAGCGCGTGCGCTCGTACAGTGGCGCCATCTAGTAGCGAAAATTTTAAACATGTAACAAAACAACTATGCGTCGCTTGGTCGTTTCCTCGTGTTAGCGTGCAAACGTGTTAACTGTGCAAGTAATAATTGCCTATTATTATTATTATTAATATTATTAATATTATAACATGACATTTATAAGTTTTGCTACACTAAGACGCAGATTCGCTTTATAGTAGTTTGCGCTTCCACTCACTAGATTGCAGTATTGAAAGAGCGCGAGCGCGCTCCTTTATAAAATTGTGAGCGAAAGAGTGAGCGCGCTCGCAAAAATCAGCAAAGAGCGCGAGCGTGAGCGCGCTCGCAAAAAAAAAAAAGAGCGAGTTGCAGCTCTGGGCCCAACACACAATTTTGTGGGATTCAGTGCAATCCCAGTTGAAAACGCTATAAGAGATGGCGCCAGTTTCGAACTGGCGGAAGACTTTCCTTGAAGTGGCCACTCATTACTAAATAAAAAAGTACTTCATTTAAAAGGGCATTTTTTATGATTGGGCTTGTAAATTAACCAAAGCACCTACATACTCTTTCGAGCATTCAAAAGAAAGATAATGTCCGATTTTGAATGCGCTCATAGATAAAGGCGCTAGCTCTTCGGAGAGCTGTCCCCCAATGTTATAAGGAAAGGAGAATTTGAAATTTGCAGGAAAGGGGCTGAGCTTATTCAGCTAAATAATTAATTACTCGGTTAATATGCATAATTGGCATAGGGGTTCTTCAGCCAGAACACTTCATTTGATCTCTTCTATCTTTTTTATTTTTTCCGAACTTACTCCCCTTTAAAGAAAGCCTCAAAACAAATCTGGATGTAAAACAACACAACTACGAGCATTCCATCAAGCAAACTATAAAATTTCGTGTACTGTAAGAACCGTACAGTACTCGAAACATCATATCACGATTTGTAATAAAAAGGCTTCTTAGAATTATTGATTAGCAGTCCGTAATTAACGAATGAGGCGTAACTGATCATTAAAATGTAAAAGAAACTATACTGACGGTATTTTTAGAGTTTAGCTGGGAGTTCTTTGGTAACTAATTCGCGCATTTCGAGTAAAGAAGCTTGTAAGGCATTAGCTAAAGTAGCTGAATTGGTTTGGGGCACCGAATTGGACGCCGAAACTGCCATATTGATGCCATGCTTCCTTGGATTGTAGCAAATCCCGTATCCGTCGCTCACGAGCGGTCCAAAGGCCATGACGCCGTCATTTTGAGCCGCAACCTTAGTTGAAAATAGCTTTTAAATCACTAATAACTTGGTAATTAAACAAAATTTGGTACTTAAGTTAAGGATTATTCATATTTCTGTTGTTTTTTTTCGTACTGTATACCTGAGACGTTGACAAACGGAAATGTGAGCTGCGCGTGTGGCCGGGATCCATGTAAAGCGACGGAATATCCATTCCATTCTCAATGCAAAGCGTTTTAAGGCCCAACAGATGGCGATCAACACCTCGGCCACTTACCGCCTAAAGCAAATGGAGCGAATCAGCACTCTGGAATCTTATAAATCGACCTTAACGTACATCCTGGACATACTGCTTGTGCGCTTCGATGGCTCGCTTGAGATCAGAGAGACTAGCGGAGTGTTTGACCATTTTCTTGCAGAATTCAACCACCTCTGGTAGGCAAGAACGAATAGTCTCGGTTCGACCGTGCATAAACTTTCTGGTTGAGGCGGATTCATACTGTGCGCCAGGCACTCCATAAGTTCTAACAAGTGACACAATAGTCTTTACCAAACTCGCTCTCTAGCGGCAAGAATGGGCGAAATCC
>JAGJRP010001219.1:0-18982 GCA_022832235.1 Lepidurus couesii
ACACACCAAGCCGCACCAAGCTCCTCGTTTTCTATTGGTTGTCTATTGGTTGCCGATTTTCGCACCACTTGTGTTGTATCAAAACAATAACGCTGGACTTGCCGGGAAATGTCCGCTCCTGTTTTAGGTGAGGTAACTAATCTTGGATGTGATACTACAATGAAGGACTTCACTGTGTCTGGTACTCCCGAACAAGAAAAGCGAAAACTAAATGGGTTCGATGAAGTAGATGCTCTACGGAAGAATACCACCGTGACATGGTTTGATTTATCTTGGATCGCTTTTTCCATAATAACGTGAGTTTTTTTTATTGTCATGCATTTTGAAGGCTAGATCGAATGCATCTAGACCTATATAGTTCTATTCTTATTCTTTATACGCAGGTATTTTTGCGATCTCGGCACGGATATATATGTGGCCTACAAGTATTTCACCGAAAAAGATTACTGGTATTTTGGGTTTACTGTCACATTTGTATCAATACCTGCATTTACCATGACAATTTTAAGTCTCAAATGGTAAGGCTTTTTTAGTCCTTTATAAAGTTAATTCACCAGACTTGCTCTAAAAGGTACCTGAAAGATTGGAAAAACCCAAGTGAATCTCCGCCAGTCTCAATCACCCGCTGGATATTCCGCGGCATCTTCCTCGCTTTACAACTAAGCCCTGTTATGCGGTATATATTCATTCGTTTACTTATTTCGCAATCAACAAAATTATTTTGTATTAAAAAGGTACATTGATTCTTTGTACTATGGATGGATAAGTCGGCGGGCGTATAAAGCCAAACAGCCAGCGAGGAATATCCAGTATTTCAGTATTAAAAATTTAAAAAATCTTAGACCATTGTGGAGTTAATTTTGAAATTTTTGCTTAGTTTACATGACATCTGAAGATGCAGATGCGACCTTATTGCGTCTTTTCGAATGCTTCATGGAAGCGGCGCCGCAACTTGTTCTTCAGCTCTACATTCTAGCTAAAAGAGCGACAAACACACTTGATGTTGAGGATACTTGGACAAGTACGACTTGCTTATGAAACGATTTTTCCCTATATCTAATTAATTAGTCACGGTACAAACCGCTGTCATTATTACCTCGGACATAAGTCTTGCTTGGGCTTTGGCCTCCTATCATAGAGCCGTTCGCTATGCGAGGCGCGACAAGCTAAATATTTCTTGTTCTGGTACATCTATCCAATTCGTGGGTTATTTGTGCAGTATTAGTAAGATCTTTCGAATATATAAACTGGCTTCGGACATCTAAAATATGTATTTTAGGTTCAAGAATGCTAGCCCTGAGTTTATTCGCCTCAGTAGACTCCATGTACCGCTTGTACATTTGGGCAGTGGTTGCGGGACATTGGTGCATCATGCTAGGATGGATACTTTTGCAAGAATCCAACGCCTGCTCCACGCGCATAGGGGAATTCGTATTTAGCCTCGTCCTCGCAGTAATACATGTTTTTACTTTCTTTAGTGTGAAAGAGGGAGACACTCGCTGCAAGTACATTTTTTACTATACGGTAAGTGTATATTTGATTTATCTGTTTCTGTTTTTTTTTATCTATTTATTCTTATAGCTTTGCTTCCTGGAAAATACTGCGTTAATGGTATTGTGGTTTTTGGCAGCCGACTCTGCCTTGTGGTTTCGAATCCCTGCATTTGTAGGACATTTTATTTCCTTTTTCCTTGGAGTTTTGTTCCTTTCATTGTATTACACCTACTTACATCCTGTTAAGCGACAATCTAAGTACGCTACAAGCACACGTGAAAAAACACCCAATGGCATACACGAGTCCATGATACTCGAAGTGACCAATGCGAAGAATGATGTATCACGAGATGCCGAAAACTCCGAGATTTATCCTTCCGACGAAGATATGGACACAGCCGTTGAAGAACGAACGCATTAATGTAATATTTTGCTAAAAAGCAAAGTACATGAACAATCTCCTTGTTATTATTCAAATGCATGGCATTTGCGTATATTTTTGTACTCCGCTTGCAGGGGCGTCGCGAGGGGGTTTCCATTGGGGGGGTGGAGACCTTAGTTTTACTTAGTTTTACCGACTGTAGTTGACGATTTTACCGACTGTATGATACAGTCGGTAAAATCGTCAACTATTGGGGGGGTGCACCCCCAACCCCCCCCTCGCGACGCCTCTGTCCGCTTGACTTTTACGCTTTACCGAGTCTCATAACGACTTTTTTGTAGTAATGTTTGTTTTCTGTGATACTGCCGGATTTGTATCGTGTCTTCTTGTCTCTCTTTGCAAGAAAAGTCAAGAGAAGATTTTTTTGTAAGGCTAATAAATTAGAGCTAAGCTTCTCTTAAATACATGCCAACTCTTCAAAATCTTTCTTTGCCATTTTAATGCGTTAAACAAATTTCGAAAACTCAGGGTTTCGGTAGGCGTTGCCTTTCGTAGTAGTGGGCGGTGTAAAATCTTGTGAAACAAACATGGCCGAACAAAGATAACCTGTAGATTATTCTTGTGGATGTGAACTGTGCTGCTAGGATTGTTATGGTAAGAAATCGTTGATAAGTACGGGTTCTGGATTACGTTTTTAATTACTAGATAGCTAAATCAAGTGATGTACCTCGTCTGAAAGACCCAAAATGAAGCATCTTGGGATGCAACAAAAGCAAAGCACCAAAAACTAAACAATTGAATTGTTCTGAATAATCCACAATCTTTTGAAAATGGGAAGTTCTTCGTCAAAGTTCAGGAAATACATTCAGCATGGAGACGAGTATGCTGCCATGCATGTAAGTTGATCCAACGCTCATTGAAAAAAGGAAACAATTAACGTTTTTTCAAGGTTTATCACAACTCCCCGGAGTTGCAAAGATCCCTCGATCCAAACCTAAGCTATGGAGAACATCACGGACATAATACGGCGTTGCATTATGCTTGCAAACACGGCATGAAGCACTTACTTAGGTGAGTTCAGCGTAGCTTAGGTATCTGCAGATGGGAAACCATTATAACTTTTTATTTCTCTTTGTTATCAGGAAGTTTCTCGTTGATCATGGAGGGAATCCTAACAAGAAAAATGGCCATAATGAGACTGCTCTCCATTTAGCCTGTCTCGTTCCCCCAAGCAAGGTTTCCGTATCTTCTTCAGCTGAAAGACACCAAGCTTGTGTTGCGTTGTTGTTAGTTTGGAAAGGTGAACCATTACCGAATGGCGACGTCGAAACCATAGACTTAAAAGCTCAAGATGAGGTACAAACTTTATTCCACGCGAAACAATGATAACTACAGATTTGTATATTCAGGGTGAAAATATGGCATTGCACAATGCAGCCAGCACTGGTTTACAGCGCTGTGTTGAATTTCTTGTGAATGCGGGTGCTCCACTCTTTCAGGAAAACAAAGACCGACTTACGCCCTGTGATGTTGCTATGAAGGCCGGGCACCACGATATTGCCCTTTTCTTGGAATCCCGCATGGTTTTTGTAAGTCAGAATAAATTCCTTAATTTAAAACAAAATAACGATGTGTTTGTATTCCAGGCGGACGCACCCGCTTCCTCGGAAAATGATGTGTTGTCTGTTTCACCTATTCGGTCTCGCATTGGAGGGCCTAGGTCACCAAATTTCCCTTTGGCAGTACCTAGAAAGGATGATTTTATGGATGGGGATGAGGACGAAGTGTACACTGGCTTGCGAAGCCAAGATTTGCAGGAAGCCAAGGACCAGTTAGTCATAGAAACTGCAGATATGCTTCACATACCTTTATTTACAGCAGAAGCTTTATTGCGTGAACATGGTGCGTAAATCTCTACCTTGACCCACCTGTAACCTCTGCTTTGTTGTCCAGAATGGTCTCGAGAATTGCTGCTGGAGAAATGGATGGAAAATGCAGTTCAAGTGTGCACTTTAGCTGGCGTCCAGCCTCCGGTCTCTGCCTTAAATGTTCATTCGTCAGCCCCGTCTTCAGGAGTTGTCCAAGAACATTTGGACGAACCGTTAGCCAGTCCAGGGGCTATAATGGCGAATCTAGCTTCTCCTGAAAGGAGTGCCAGCTTTGAAACGGATGATTTGGATGAAGAAAATCGTTTGGTAAATTGAAATTTTTCTGTTTATTTTTTTAATTAATTGACGAACCGCTTTTTTTAGTGCGATATTTGTTTGGAAGCGGTAACCTCGCATGAAATTCCAGTAAGCGTACCTTGCTTTCACACTTTCTGTCGCCCATGCTGGAGCTCCTACTTGACGGTGAAGATTGTTGAGGGAGATGCCCATCACATCCTTTGCCCCGCCTACAGTTGCTCGATATTGGTGCCGATAGACGTTATCGAGGCGGTTGTGAGTCCTGATATGGCTAGAAAATATTTGCAGTATGATATTAACGTAATAGAAAGCAAAAGTATGATGATTTGGACGCAGAAAGTGAGATTTTCTTGAACTAGGCCTTTGTTGCAACGAATCCGTGTATTAAATGGTGCCCTATGCCCGGCTGTGGTCGTGCTGTCAAATTACCTGAAGGTGAACAGCAACAACCACAGGCTCAACTCTTAGCTCCACCTCCTCCGCCTAGCTCAAGAGCGGTGGATTGTGGCAATGGTCATTTCTTTTGTTGGTAAATTTGTTCTGCCTTTCATTATGGGGCAATTAAAACAATATGCGTGCCATCTAGGGAATGTTCAGCGGAAGCGCACGCACCAGCAGGTTGTGAACAATGGCAAGCGTGGTTAGCCAAAGTACAAGAAATCAAACCAGAGCAATTAGCTTCTAATTGCTTGGACACGGAAGACGCCGCCAACTGTTTTTGGTTGGTAACGCATTGTAAACCTTGTCCCAATTGCAAGTCTCCTATTCAGAAGAATGAAGGTTGCAACCATATGAAGTGCTCCAAGGTAACTTATTTTTCATAATTTGAATGAAAAACTAAACGTGACCCCGTCAGTGCAAATTCGACTTTTGTTGGGTTTGTCTGGATTCTTGGAAGAAACACAGTTCCGCCACTGGCGGATATTTCCGCTGTAATCGATTTGAAGCTACTCATAAAGCCGACGAAAAGCAAGGCTCCCTGATCAATGACGTAATCTGCTTTTTTATGATTATCCAGTGGTGCAATATAACATTGTTGTTACCAGGCTTTACAGAGGAGCAAGCAGTTGCAGGAATTGAACCGATTCCTCCATTATTATACGCGGTATAAGAACCATGATCATTCCAGAGCCTTAGAAGAGCCTTTGCTCCACTCAGCCAAAAAGAAAATGGAATTGCTAGCCTCTTCTTTGGCAGCGCAAGCTTCAAGCAAAGCAGGTGCTGAGTCTGGTAAGTTGTACTGGTTTGAATCTGAAAAGGAGCCTGGAACACTTCGTTTTTTTAGATCCCTCAAGCCCCAGAATTGGCAGTACGACTGACATTTCTTTCCCATCGTGTTGTTCTGATCCCACGTCGCCCAGCTTAAATAGTGGTTATTCCACAGCAGCTTTAGCATCTACCAAGTTTATCGAGGACGGCATTCGAGAATTGCTTAAAGCACGCCGGATATTATGCGGATCCTACGTGTATGGTTATTACCTGGAAGACAATGGTTATAACAAAACCATCTTTGAGTTTATGCAGGTAAAGTATCCTTCTCCACAACTCTTCCTCGTGCCCTCAATGTCCTCTAATTTTCTTCCAATTATTTAGAACGAATTGGAAGGAGTGACCGAGAAACTGTCTGAAATGGTAGCCAGGCCTTATTTGCGCACGCCTCGGTCCGCTATTGTGTGTATGACCACACAAGTAAGGCGAAAACGTCATGAGTTCACTCGTGCCGTCAGCAAAGGCTTGATTCCACCTGAAACACCGCCGGCTTTGCGCCGATTCCGCCGAAGACGCTTTCCCGGTTTGGCGGGAATAGATCCACCGGAAGATGAACCCATGTCGGAAGCCATTGCCGCATCCTTACGCGAGTTGGATCCCAATAATCCCTGGGTGAAAGACAGTCAAGGCCGACACACGAATCTGGCAGCGATTTATGATTGGCCGGACGCCAACTCTGACGAGGAAGTACGAATAAAAAATAGTAAGCCGCTTAATGGTTGAATGATTTGCTAGGACTGCGATGTGAACCAAGCCTTGGCGGTTAGTTTGCTTGGCGCTTGCGGACGACCAGGCTGCGGAAGGCCCCGAGCTAGGAATCCAAGGACAGGGCGTGTTCACGGTTTTTGCAGCTTGCGATGCAGTCGCTTCGAGCAAACGAGTAAAAAAGAGAAAGAAATTGCTTACAAGTCGATTTCCCCAAGATGAGCTATTTTTTTTTTCAACTTTGTCGTTATATTTTGGAATATAGCTGAGGAATCAACACGTTTCGCTGCCGACGTTACTATGGATTTGGTTATTGCGTTGGAAATGTCTCGTCTGCAGCTTATCGAAGACGAACTGAAGAAGCGCAATTCCGGAATTCCTTCGTTGGCAACCAGGCAACACTCGCAAGGCAGTCAGGACTTGGATTACCCCCCAAATGGTCATTCTTTTTCTGTTTTATGGCTCGTTTTGAAGCAGCAGTGTTTACGAAAGCGGGTTTAATTTCTTTTGAATTTCATACAGATTCGTCAGAAGAAGCGCAGCTGCGATTGGCTATCCATCTGTCCTTGCAAGAAGCTCATACGCCTGTCTCCAACGAAACGACCAATTACCGACTGTCCCCGCCCACTCTGGTTGAAAATCAGGCGGGAATAGGACGGAGTTCGCCTTCGGCAGGAGAGGAAGCAGATCTGGCGGTTGATTACTTCCTGAAAAGCTTAGCTAAGCATGAGCTTTCCCTGCGCAACTTTGATTGTGAGCCTCAGGGTGATTCCAAGACTCGCAAAAGCTTGTTCGACACCCCAGAGCAGCGTCCTGCAGCTCGTTCACCCGCAGTGGACGTGACGGTCGCCAGCGGCGGTTGTCCCGAGGCTGACGGTCACTTTGAGATCTCGGATTTACACGAAAGCGGCGCAGGACTGTACTCTTCCGCTTCGTGCGAGGACAACGAGCAGGAAACCGTCTCAGACGGGGGCCAGCGGTGCGTCGTAGTCCCTCGTCGCTCCCAGTCCACTGGTGACGTCCGCCGTTTGGGCGGCAAGAAGACCGTTATGGAGTCCAACTCGAAATTCGAGCTCGAGTCCCATTGTCACCATGCTGGAGTGGAGGAAATGACGCGTTTAGCTTTAAACAGCACCGCGCCCACCAGAACTTTACTCCGATTGGAGAGTTTAGGCACTGATTTCGGCAGTGACGACTTCCAGTACGATTCCACGGAAGACGAAGACAATTCCGCCAAAAAGTGCTCCTTGAAAAAGTACTTGGAGTTGAGCCAGCTCGAGGAAGAAGATGGCACCTGTAAACGAGATGATTCCTTAGCCTGCAGCCACGATTGGAGTCCCAATAGCTGCGAGGATCCCGAGGAAGCTCAAGGCACCCGCCAGCGACGCCAGGGACGCAAGTTACAGCGCCAATCCCAAGTCGAAGATACCTCACGTTGGTCCCCTGGTTTGCGACTCAGTCTGACGTCGACGGCGGCTGCAGCTGCGGCCGCGGTACTGGACGCCGCAGCCACGCCCCTTGGACCTGATCCGGACGTCGAGCCCGAAACAGGCATTCCGCGCTCGCCTACCTTCTATATTAGCGGCATCTCCATTTGCCGCACGCCCGAGCCTAATTCCTTGCTGCACGATCTCATGGCGGACCAATCGCCCCCGGCAGCCGCTCGCCAGTCACGCTCTTCCAGTTTGACCGTACCACAGTCGCCTCATTTGGGTCGCATTCCGCTCAGTCATTCGAGACCCGATCCTCCGTGTCGTTCGCGATCAGCGAGCCTAATTGCCACCCAACCCGCCCCGCCCCTGACCGCTGGGCTGGGGACGGACCAAGAATCTCATCGGCATAGTATTTCAGCATCGGCGTTGCCCGGCACGTTCGGGCCTTTATCGCCCTTTCCTGTGGCCTCGCCTCGTCAGGTTTCGCACTCGGCATGCGAACCGCAGCGTGAGAAGCAAGTTTTTTGCTTCCCCAAATCACCCACGGAAGGGGCGCTGAGCACCGTGTTGTTAGTCGAGGGCACGCCCAGTTCGGATGACTTTCATGAAGCGCTCTTCTTGCCCAAATCACCGCGTTTAGCGGGCGACAAGCGGCGCAAGCGATCGCGGAAAGAGAAAGAACGAGACAAGGAAAAAAAGAGCACGGATGAATTGGAGTTTAACGAGGACGAGGCGGTGGCTGATTCCGTTTTATAGTCTTGATCAAGTTGGGAGTAGAATGCGGCAGTTATGTTTCTCTTTGACCAAACGATTGCGCGACCAAGGGAAAAAAAATTCATAACGCTTCACACATGCACTTACACATCCGTTTATAACGAGTTTTGCTCTCGCTTTTTTACATTCTTGAGCTCCAGTTTTTACAGCTAGCGTAGCCTAGTCATAAAAGTAGCATTTTTTGTCATTCAACCCCCTAATGTCTGAGTTGGTAAACACACAAAAAGTCACCCCCTTAAAGCTTTAGAGCACTTTTGTGTTGTTCATAGGATTAGCTCCCCTTAATTGTGAAAACTAAAAGTTTAAATAACCCTCGAGCGAGTTAGCTAAAAAAAAAAAATTCCCTATTTGCAGAGGAAAGCACTTTTTACTTATTCGTAACTGTCGGATGATGTTGCTGATTGTTACCTGTGGCAGGACGGAATGGCTATCGTGTTTTCTTTCTATGGCCAAACCACCCTGTTATTCTGTTTGGTACCTAAAACCTGTTGGATCTTTGAAAACTTTTTTGTTTTTCTTCCCCCGGCCAAGACCGTTTTCAGTCTGTGATGTGTGCTAGTCGCTTTGGACGTCACTCCACCAATCTTTTAAAACAACCTAGACTCTTAAATTGAGCAGCTGTTGACTATCATTCCTACTTGGGTGCCAAAGTGACTCGACACTTATTTCTTGTAATCGCTTTCCAGGAAAACAAAACGTTTTGGTTGGTCCGAATGCTTGAATACATTGATTCGTGTTATAATATTGGGTTCAGACTCGGAACTCTTGTATTCGTTTGCTTGTATTCTATGTACAGCGCTTTTTCTAGATTATTCGCTAGACAGTTATCATAGATAGATAATGTTTCTCAATGGTGTCCGTGGCCACCCTCTTTATGATCATGTTGAGCAGGCGAGAGCGTCTCGAATCCTTTCTCGACCGCGATGGTTACCAACAGGGCTGCAAGGCCCCATTTAAATCCGCGGAAAAAGAAATTCTTAGCTCTGGATTGGACAGTGCCGAACTGTTGAAACCGCCAGACTTCATTCCTATAACAAGCAATGTCATTTAAAAATTAATAAAGAAAGAGATAAATACCTAAGCCACGGGTCTTTCAGGCCTTGACTCTGAAGCAGTTTTTGTACTCGCAGAAGTTCCGGGACGTCCTGAACTTTGTACTGTTGCCAGTCTGGAACCTTAGGGGGACCATGTCCGTGTCCATGTCCGTGAGCATCGACAGCATGTCCGTGATCGCCTCCCATTGCTTAACTTGAAAACATGCGAAAAGTGCGTCAATTTTAATGATAAAACCTCCGAAACTAGAACTTACCTCTCCCGAAGGTTAAACAATATGAATATCGAGTTAATTATCGATAATAGCCTCCAGAAATCGTACGACGATATGATATCGAATTCGGCGATAAGAAATCAAATTTACATAGATTTGGCGATACGATATCACATTTTCTCCGATTTGGTGATCATCTTGGAAACTGTCAGCGCATGAGTAAGCAATAGTTACAAACCGAAGAATAATGAGGTTGAAATGTAGCGAATTGCTGGCGTAGAATTAAAGGAATTTCTACAGTTATAAACTGTGACTGGAAGTTAACACGAAAGATTTTACAGACAGTTATGAACAGTAAGAATTTTATTCCCGAACGTGTTGCGTTTTGGCGCCAGTATCCATGGAAAAAGCCGAGGCTGAACCGCGGATCTTTGGCGAACCAAGGGTGCCCTGAGCGCCGGAGGCCCCGTCGTCTTCGGCCTTCAGAGTTCAGACGCTGTAGAGCACTCAAAGCGGAAGCTCTGAGAGTGGAGTATTAGTGTTATTAGCATAGTGACACTGTCGTGAGCACACGTTGACATTGCATGTAACTGCTCGCCGTGGAGAGCTAAGCATAGACCATATTCTGGTGCTGCAAGTGTGCCTAGTGCTTCTCTGGCTCAATAAAACTGGCGGGTTCCTAGTGTGGAGAATGTGCGTGGTGATTGATGTACGTTTTATATACAGTGTTTTAGTGTCTTCTTAATTCCATAGTGAGAGCAGCCCAATCCTGCATACTATTCTCTCCCAACCATGTCTTGGCTTTAAAAACGGATTAGATTTCGTGATCGGTTGTGATTTTTAGCTTCTTTTAAAGTGAAGGTTTCATAGCAAGTCTCCCAGGAAACTTGGCCTGCCGCTTGTTATCTTAACAAGTATACTTCTCGCATCAATTCCCCAGGTAAGTCCGTCTTCCGCATCTTAACCTCTCCGACACGGTTTTTGGTATGGACCTTTTTTCTTTTTTCTTCCTTTTATCCATCCCTTAACCGTCTTGCTGTGGTCCTTCCCCCCGACCCTGCCTTGAGATGGAAACCGAAAGTGGTATGGTGTGAAGGCTATGCAGATCAGCTACTCTTTCATGATGCTTATCGCATCGTGGAAACCTCTTTAGTACAACAAGGACGGGGGAGACATCTCCAATATCCACGTCGTTAAACTACATTTTGTCGTCTCATAACCGAACTTCTTAATCGTTAGCCATGTTGTTGCGTGTCTTTTACTAGCACAGAAACCTCGTGCTCTCTCTCTCTTTCACTCTTTTGTTTATTTCTGGGGACATTTTTGCATTCGGATAAGATTCTTGGCGCGAGACCAGTTTCGTTTTTTTTTCATTTTTGTTTTCTCTGCAATTCGAATAACTGACCTTGTTACTCAAAGGTCGTTCTTACGACGTCTTTTACGGGTAACAACAACAACCAGCATGTTTTTACATACCCATGCAAATGTGTAAACCCCCCATCACCATCATTCGATACGATACTGATGATTTTTCGTTTTCTTTTTCGTTTTTCCTACTTCGTTCTCACAGCATGGGTTGGAGCCGTTTGGAGCCTGGGATGAAGGCTCGGCGATGTTGGCGGCCCTGCTTACTCCTGCTGACCTGCTCGGCATTATGGCTGACCCCGGGCAGTGCACAAACATCCCCTTCTGGGACAACACCACCTACGGCGCTGTTAACACCTATTTCCAAGACTGCGGGTAGTGTTGGCAAGAAACAAGTCCATAACAAGCCAGGTAATAATAATAATAATAATAATTGAAACTGTGCACAATAAGTCTTTCATTTATGTTTTCTAATTTTTGTTTATTTATGAGCCGCGTTCGTTTTAGCGAATGTTTAAGTCGACTTCAAAGTCGACCCAAGACTTGCACTTATAAGCGTTCGAGATTGGTGAACTTCGGGCGTATAAGCGTTTTATTTACCTAGTCGACTTGGACTTTGAAAGTGGACTTTTAGTTTTGGTCTCAAGTCAGCCGTCTATAATGAGTACTCATGTGCCCAGACTTAGACTTACCCCACCCCTGTTTTTATTTATTTCCTTTGTTTATTACGCGCATGCCGAGAGACTGCTGGCTTTTCAAGAATACGCTACTTTTTGTATAGTTCAATTGGTTTTTTAATTATTTTGATTGGCAATCAACGATTTTTCTTCGAAGTATTGAATTTTGGGACAAGAAGCACGAGCGTATGAAGTTGCAAACAACCAATGGGACACAATTATCCCGTCAATATCTTCCTCAGTCACATCTTCAAATGTCCGGATAAATCTAAAAACTGATTCAAGAACGGAAGAAATTAACTGCCCCACAGAACAAAACAAGAATTTGTTATTGAAATCCATACTTGAAAAACTAACAATTCGTGTACAGTGGTGCCTCGCACAACGGACACAATCCGTTCCAGGTATGAGAATCGTTCGTTATGCGGGACGCCGTTTCCTATATGTTACTATGGAATAGTTTTGATCCGTTCTCGAGGCCGGTCCAAAATCGCGAAAAATAGTAATTTTGTATTATGACACAGTAGATGCCACTTCTTTTCTTAAACCTATGAAACCACCCCGTACTGTCTTTGAACTATCTTCCTGCTGTTCTGAAGCTTGTGAGCTTGTTCCTGGAGTTTATCTTTTAAGTTCTTCATACACGACCATAGACTTCTCACAAATAATCTCACGCGTGGTTAAATCTCTTTTCATTTACCTTCCATTAATTCAAACTAACAGCAACCTCTCCATTTCACCATGAATGGATTTTATGTGCACCTGTGAACAAACTCTTGACACTCCCTTGGCCACCTTAGCTGTCATGATTGATTCTGTCTTGGCTAAAATTGTTCCTATCGTTGACTTGATCACACCATATTCAGCTGCAAGATCCACAACTCCAGCTCCTGACTCCTAGCTTTTTTGTCTTCTTGCATCATTTCTAATTCTATAGTAAGTGCTTTTCTTCTCTTCCCACTAACGGTCTTCTTAGGTGCCACTTTGGCAATACTAAAAAAGCACTGAACTTTCTACGAATTTAAAACGTAAGGAACACAACAGAGCGCGCGTGCGGTTCGTAACGCGGAACGTTCTTTGAGGCGTTCGTTACGCGGGGCACCACTTTGTATTGTTTATTTTCGACAAGCACCGCCCCATGGGTGGAGCAATTGTAAACTTATGTTTATAACCACTAACCGTTCGTTTTGAATTCAAGACTTTCCAAGTCGACTTCAAAGTATAGATGAAAACGAACGCTTGTGCGCGCAAATCAAGGAAGTTTGTCTAGTTTAAGTTTAAGTCGGACGTACAAAACGAACGCGGCTATGTTTTGTAAAAAAAAAATGTGTTGTGAAAGAAGCTTGTTTGATATATTTTAGTATTAAGCATTCAACACATTGTTAGCTCTACTCGTTGTCACCATGGATCCAGTCTTAGGCCTCTTAAGGCTCCCGTATACCTTAGCTCGGTATAGGCGGTTAGCATGGGGAATTTCGGAACACTTTTTTTGAGAAAACCAGTGCATGTTATGAAAAAATTCTTTTACAAGGCTCTTGAGTTTGCCCACAGGTAGTGCACAACCAAAGCACGATTTTTTCTAATGAGTAGTTAATTAGCAATATGCAAATGAAGTTTTCAACTATGAGAAACACGTTACTAAAAATATGTTCTTTGGTTGTGCACTAGCTGCTAACAAAAGAAAATTTTTACATTAGATAGTTTTAAAATCTGACAAGCCGTTTTCGAAAAATCTTGTTCCGAAAGTTTGACGACTTGATTTTTTACATTGTGCTGCTACAGCANAACTGTGGTAACAAATCGTACTTTTCAGAAGCAAAACAAACGTAGAAACTTTGCCCGCAATTAGCTGTCTATTTATTTTCTTACTTTCTTACGCAAGTCTTTCGCAAAACAACAAAAACTACTAGTGCCATCTGTGAATTGTTCCTATCAATAAGCTAAGGTATACGGGAGCCTTAACAACTGGGCGGGAAAAGAAAGATAGCGAAAATAATAGTGGGGCGAGTCAAAAGGGAAAACATATATGCCAGTGTCAGCCATGGTGAATCGTTTCGTGCGTTACTAGGCTCGAGATGAATTGCCATTGTCAACGAGCCCGAACTGCCTGCCAAGTCTCTCTTTGCTTTTACTGATGCGGAAAGAGACAGAGTTAAAAAAAGGAAGAAGGACCTCCCTAACCTTAATAAATCATGAGTGGCAACGTTTAAGCATGGAAACAGTTGTCCAATGTCTAACCAATTCCACTGTCCACTTCCATAAGACTTTTCTTTCTTTCTTTCTATACAAAATAAAATAAAGAAAAGATAGAAATATATATTGTGTAGGACTTTTCTGTTCACAAGCTTCTTTCCTCTAGCTGTAGAAGATAGTTCTTACTAAATTGGGAGTTGTGCACTTGACAGGGGCAGTTGCGCGATTCACAGCTTCTTGGCACTGGATCAAAAGGGAAGTTCTTGAATGGCTGAAAAGTTTCCATTACATAGACCATGTTATGCAAACAGTACAGATTAAGAGTAATAAGCGAGCCATCGTTTTCATTCTACGCAACGCACGGGTTCTTACGTAATGAGAGGGGTATGCGATTATATATTGATTCAACATCTGGAAGAAAAGTAAATCGCCAACTTTTTGACTTTCTGAAGCAACACTTCCAGCACATACCTAACTTTTAACTCAACAAAAGGCCATTGCTCGTTTCCCCTCAGAATCAAAAGCTTTTCGCTTGGATGAGTTTCTGGTCGTATTCAACCAGCAAAACCACATTGACGGCTTTAAAGTCATGAACGAAAAGGCTGTCAAGCAAAATATCATAGTCGAGCATGCCTGTTCCCTGTTCTTTAGATTCGGGGAAGTAGAAAAGGGAACCCATCGATCTTGTGATCGACGGCGACGAAATTTCAAATGTACGTTATCGTACAGCTTTGGCGTGTATGCTCGACTATGCTTGTCTTTGTCGCGTCGGAAAAAAGTCACCCCCGTGGTGCTCCATTCATGCAGTAACATTGCGGTTTTCCGATTCCCCGAAACTGTCAGATTGCTTGTCAAAAGAAATTTAATGTCCGTCTTTTCTTTTTTGTTGAATTAATTAAAGACGCCGCTTCATATGGGGTTGTTGAAGAATGTTAGTCGAGCGGATAGGATCAGACATCAGACAAACCCCTCCTGTGCTTGTGTTTTCCCTTTTCCTCCCCGAATGATCAGACTAATTGTATCTGAGACAGAGCAGAACCAGATTGTGTCCTTCTCATTGTTGCAGGGAAGAAAAAGGAGAGTAACGCTTCCAGAATCGGTAATGACAGGAGAGCCAGGACTCGGGACTTCCTTTTTTTGCCAGAATTGGTTGCCATGGACAACGGGACAAAAGCACTTGATGTCTGTGTGTATGTCTGTCAATGGAAAGAGCCAAACTTGAGGGCAAAAGCTAAAACACACTAAAAGGCCGAAGTTTCCGCTTCTGTGTCGCTCTGAACCTCTACTGAACCGCTAATGTATAATGTTGAAAATTGTTCTTCGCTATTCCACGCATATTTGACAAGGGTTTTGCCCTGTTTGGTGGAGTGGACTCAGATTTATCTTGGTTGTTTCGTTATTTTTATTTCGTGTTTTTTAAATAATTTTTCTGTCTTAAAAAACGGGATTATTGAGAAAAAAGCTAAAAAGTAAAGAAAGACATTCCTTACCATGTTAATAACGGGGGGTAGGATTGGAAGTAGGACGTACAAATTAAAACGTCCCTCTTTGGGGTTTTTTCTAGTTTTATTTGTTTTCCTTTTTGTTTTGTTTTTGTGTAACGCATATATGGATATGTATAGAGTAGAAAGGGTTGACGTGTGCTCTAGCTGAAGCCGAAATGTGAAACTTGTATCGATTCATGAGTCCGGTTTGTTGAGTTAGCTCTGTTCCACTAGCCGGACCGAAGTTGTCCAAAGTTGGGGAGTCTCAAATGGCACCTGGACATGCTAAGTAGTTGTAAAACTGGCTTCGTAATGGGGAAGGTGCGTTCGACAATTGTCAGACACTCGAGAGCTTGACTGACATTGATCTTCCAGAGTGGAACAGGTATATAGTGTTTAGAAAACTTGCTCAGGAACAAAACCCAAAAGTGTAATAAAAAAAGACCGAAACAAGATTCATGAAGTAGGTGATAAACTACGTATTGAATTCAATAAAAAATTGGGTCATATTGAAGCCAAGTTTAATTCCGCTCTATGTGGGTAAAGTCTAGGTTTTAGGTTTAAGACCATTTTTGCGTTTATTTAGAATGAACCGTAAAATGATTCACATTGAGATTCTCGTTCTGTTAAAAAGGGGGCGTAACAGGTTTCCAAATAGGTACCGTACTTATGAATGTACCGTACATTCAACGAAGTTTGGTTAATGAAATTTTAATTTTATGAAATTTAATTTCCTATACAATTTTGTTTCACGGCTAATGAACGTGAAAAGTCTATGCCCAATTTGCATGTAAATTGATTTTAGTTACACCTGCAGTTTTGCAATTTGTTCTCACACCTGATTACATTTTAATTTCGCAAGTCATTTCATGCTTATCTTGAATGAATTTTACATTTTGGAATTTTGCATTTGTTTTGCATTGTAATTTAAGTGCTACGTTCAATTTAAATTCAAATTCAGTTGAATCCAAAATTGAATTTTAAATTTCAGTATAAAAATTTGCACATATCCGTCTACTCATCTAGGTTAGTTTTAAAAACCATGAATGCTAAGATTTTCGTCAATGGTTGGGTCTTGGAGTTCGCTTGGGAACTTTAGCTGTCGGAATTTTTCATATCGCGTTGAGTAACGGAAATGAGGGCCATCAATGTATCAGCACAATTTGCCAAATCCTGTGCATATGAATGAAGCATCCCAGCATCCGGCATTATTAATAACTACAACGGAGCAACGTGTTAGCAAAGTCCAGAAACTTTTCTATTTATAATAAACCGTAAGCTTGTGACAAGTCTTATATTTTCATTGAAACCCCGTTTTTGCGCGACTAATGATGCGAAAGATGACGACGTTGCCTGGCTTATAATTGCTGGCGCAGCAAATGCGCATATGGAACGCGTGAAGGCATCTTTGCTAAAACGTCACATCCTTTACAGTCGAAATGGTTGCCAAGGAAATGAAAGCATAAGGAAAATGTCATTCTAGAATTTTTTTTCATTTTCTCCTTGTATGTCAATGGCACAATAACAGATTTGACAGCCCTATCTATAATAAATTACACTAACCGGATACATTTGTGATTTTGAAGAAATTCGTATGACAAAACAAACAGGATTTTCTTAACCGTTCTAACTTGCGGTTTTAAATAAGGAAAGTGTAAGCTGAATTCTTTCTTTGCAACTTAGGATATGTGCTCACTTAGGGCTTCTGGTAGAGATAAGTGGTCTGTTTTGAAGATAAAAAGTCCTTACTCATGCTTATCGCGATAGAATGGGTCATTTCGGGATTACGTGAAAGGATACGGGGTCGTTTTTATTTGCCTGTAAGAGAGAGGAAGAGAGAGAGGAAGGAAATGTGGTTTCCAAAACCCAAAGTACAAGTTTAGTATCAAGAATCCACGGAGGCGATCTAGGGGAACCACGTGGGTTCTATTTGGGGACCATTCGGCGCTCTTTCTTAACTTGTACGGTTTAAATTTATCCCTTGAGTGCGTCGCAACTGCCAAGAATGCTGCTTATCTAGCTTGAAAAGTCAAATGTGTAAGCAAAGCAAACAGTTTGGGGTGCGAATCAGCTAAACATGTAAAAAAACCAACGCGAAAAACCAACGCTTCAAATAGAATCTTTCTAAAAATAATTAAAATAGAAATACAGTACATGCCGCATATTGTGATCACGTTTGCCCAGTGAATACTGATCCTATTAAGCAGAGTTTCTAATAACCGAAAATCGGTTACTGGCTTGTTTGAACAAAGTATCGTCTATTTTTTGACACTTTCCGTCACGTTTCCTTTTTCTAGATTCACTAGACCCAATATATTTTTTTTTTTTTTTTTTTTTTTTTTTTTATTGAAAGCTCAGGCGTGAGCAAATGCTCGTTGCCGTTTCTGTACATAATGTCTTCACTGGATTTATATAATTGTTTTAAATATTATTTATTTCGTAATGATTTTTCAACAAATTGATAGAGATGATCGAGGAACTCCCAATTTAACGGCCGCTCTTTTGAAATTGATTCTAATATCCGAAAGTGCGATTCTAATAACCGATTAAATGCTGTGAATTTTATCATTTTGAATCGGTCCTTTAAAATTGGGTTCCGTAAAGCGACTGATTCTAATAACCAGTGATCACAATAAGCGGCATCTACTGTAATACTAATAACACAGCAACAGGCGCAAGCTTTCGCTCTTATACAGTAGAGAAAAATGTAGTAATAATAAATAACTTTTTGTCTATTTTTAGGCTTGGTAGCGACTACAAATTCCAATGCTTCGCCATGCTCAGGACGTCCAGATTTGTTTCCTTGTGCGGATGGGTTGCGCTGCATTCCGCTGCCGTGGAAATGCGATAACGTGCCTGATTGCGCTGATGGCTCTGATGAACCTCTAGATTGTCGTAAGTTTGTACCCTTTTTCTTTTCTCTTTCCGAAAAATGCATTAGAAAGTTGCTGGAAAGATTGAGAAACTACTCGCGAAGATTCCAACGAAAGTTACGCTTTTTTTTCTCCCTCTCTTTTTGCTGTTGTTATGTACTCGGAAGTTTTTCCGTCACCAGTGTTTCCAATTTACTGCAAGGCTCGGCGAAAAAACGCACACACAGGGGGGGAGGGATTTCCTGGAAGTTCATATATGCCAGACGGTTGTTGACAGCCTAAGGAACTCTCTAATGGCAATCACAAGAGAAAGAGCGCAGTTAGCAAGACGTAGCGCATCTCCTACCCAAATATAGGATTTAAACTCAGCCGAAAACTTGGCACGTTGAGAGACTTATTTGATTTGCTATCCGACGTAGTTGGTGGTAGTGTATAACAGCGACTTTGCGTGTGCTCTTCGCTTTCCGGCAAGCATATAGCCAAAACCCAACCTGTACAAACCACAGCGTTGCCAGATCGTGTCAAAATAAGTTGAGGTTAGGTTAGGTTATTAGGTTAGGCTAGGTTAGGTTAGGTTAGGTTAGGGTAATATTCTTAGCACACTGAAGGGCTTACTCTTAAAAGCACCAATTTTGTCATCAAGTGGCAACGCTGTAAGAACTTTCCCCATGCTATTTCCCCTATCCTGGTTTGTACAGTACTGAAATTAAGTATCGTTCTTATGGAGTTTCGAAATTGACCAATCACAGCGCTTATCCCCTGTTTGGATGGGGATAAGCGTTTAATTGACTGACCTGCTCCTTTATTTAACTGGGGACTAGGAGGGACTTGTTGAGAACCCTACCTGAGCGCAAGCAATGTAAAAACCCATCCAAACAGGG